>JAHKKF010533593.1:0-20048 GCA_019740295.1 Labeo calbasu
GAGAAACATAATTACAAAATACTCTTAAACAATATAACATATGACACAGACTCATATGACAATCAATATAAATCATGCATGTAACACCATTAAACTCACTCTTAAACTCACTCTTCAGCTGTTTTTATAATCCTCAGTGAATTAAAACACTTCTTTTTAAAATAGATTAACTTCAAAACTCTTTGTTACACATTTTGATTTACACAAGTACAATGAAATGAATATTTTGATGAAATATATTTATACCTGTGAAACACACGAGAAGACAGAAATTATGTCTTTCCACAGCCACAGTCCTTTTATTACTGAGCCCGCTGATCAGCAGGAGGTTAATCTCTCGCGCCTTGGCGCCTGATGCGCCTGATGCGCCATCTATTGGCATGGCAGTGTAATGCCACAGTGATAAACTGCATTACCTTAATTAGAAAAATTCTCATTTTGTAAAAAAAAAAAAAAAACACGTACATGTACTACTCTGTGGTTTCCTAGATGAAACTCTGGGGTCGCTTCTTGAAGATTACTGTGTGGCTCACCCTGGGACTGTTTGAGAATTACTTTCTTTCTTTCATATATTGGTACTGGTCTGAGATTACATGCATATTCTTTCTCGTCCCCGGAATGACTGACTTCATTCTATAAGGCATCAGATTTTTGAGTCTGGCTGTTCATGTGGTGTTGTTTCTGTCTTTGTTGTTTCCGTGTCTGATTGTCTTGACCATCATGTTCAAGTGGCAGATCATTCACGGGCAAAAGGAGATTACAGTGCAGTACACGGAGTGTGCGGTCACCAGTTTCTGCTTGAATTCGATATACAGGACCGTCTCCCATCCTCTCAACAACATGATGAACTTTGTTCTCCCAGTAAGGGCGGAGTTTACCAGGCCCGCCTCTCTCGGACAGCACAATTTTTCTGACACCATTATCATAGTACCTTTCCCTTTTGCAGAGCAATTCTTACTGTTTTCAGAGGCGATCTTATATGCCTTGTGCATCCGAGAAGCCCACTTCTGCACGTATTCCTGATGGGTCCCAGTCTGTGACTCAGGTTCGAGGTTAAAGAGCAAATCAATGGGTAAACGTGGGGGCCTTCCAAAGAGAACAAAAAATGGTGAATAGCCCGTGGCTTTGTGCCTCGAACAGTTATATGCATGGACTATGTGTGGTAAGTAGTCTTTCCACTCAGATTTCTTTTCCTCTGACAACTTTCAGAACATTTGAAGCAGTGTTTGATTCAGACGCTCAGCGGGGTTCCACTGTGGGTGATAGGGGGTTGTTCGAGAATGAGTAATGCCAGGCAGTTGCTGAAGTCGTTGGAACAAGTTATTCTCGAACTTCTGGCCCTGATCGTGATGAAGCTTTTGTGGATACCCAAAGCGTGGTATAAAGTCATAGATAATCTTTTCAGCGGCTGTTTTGCCTGTGATCGATGAGAACTAAGATATACTCGTAGCCTCCCTTACTTAGTTCAGGTTGGGGAGAGTCGACGGACAGAAGCTCAAATGGGACATTAGTTATGATTGAGCCCATTTGCCTTTTTTTAGGAACAGTGGGTCGCTTTTGCTTGATACATGGGCATTGACGGACAATGTAATCTTCTGTTGCGCTGCATGAAAGGCCAATAAAACCTTTGCCTTGCCAGGTGGATGACTTTGTCAGCCCTGACATGCCCCATGCCATCATGAAGGTGTTTGAGCACAAGAGACTTCAGAGAGTTAGGGAGAACCAGTTGTCTGTGTTGTCCTGTCTGTCTGTATAAGATTCCCTTATCAAGTCTAAGTTTGTTCCATTCGTGTATCAGTCATTGTGTGGTTGATCCCATGTGTCTCTTGTCTTTGTCACTGGGGTTCCTTCCTCTCTCTTTTAATGTAATTACCTCACAGATGGAAGCATCTTCTATTTGGGCAGATCAAATGTCTTCTGTAGGAAACATGGGTGTGCTGGCAGGAAGATCGTCATCACGATAACCCAGCTGAAGGGCCACAACCCATGGTACTTCTTTTTCTTCCTTGGCTTTATCTCCCTGCCATATGGCAGAAATAACATCTGGAGGTAGAGCCTCAGAGTATTCTCTGATGTAGTCCTGAAGCTTCACTGGAAACCATGATATGGTGTCGGCATCTGTGTTGGTTTTGCCTGGCCTGTATTTTATGGTGAAGTGAATGTCAGCTAATGCACCCACCCAGCGATGCCCAACAGCACTCAACTTGGCAGTACTCAGGATATAGGTTAGGGGGTTGTTATCCATGAATACTGTGAACGTGGGGGCATAGTAATCATGAAATTTATCGCATATTTAAGCTACATGGTGGTCAAATCTCTGATGCAGGTTCTGATATCTCTACTATCTTGAAAACCTGCTCCCGGCCTTGGCTTAAGGTAGTCATCTTGATGCATCACCTGTGACAGTTGTTCTCTGGATGACATTTGACACAGCAGTCTTCCCTGAAACACTGATCACAGGATCCCACCATTGCAATGACAGTCTCCCCAGGCGACATATGCTGGATCCTGGACGATGAGCCCCCAGTTGTTACCAGCCTCCAACCTAGGGGATATCTGGACCAGCAGCAAATGATACACAGGCGTTATGCACTGTGGATTGAGGAATAAACTGTGAAAAACACGCGAAGACAGAAATTATGTCTTTCCACAGCGGCAGTCAGTTTATTACTGCAATCATTTCTCTTTAAATTCTTTCAATTCTGAAATAAATTCAACGTCAAAACTCAACAACACTCAAAGTGCATTTTGTGAAATACAGTTATACAAACAACAAATCCATGGAAACATTTAATAAGTATATGCAAAATATACCTTTAGATATAATATAATGTATACTTGTGTAAGAAAATATACAAGTATGTATATATACAGTATGTTCTCCCAGAAGGATTGTTGTTTTGTCACATAAATTTTGGCAAACTCCAGTCTTGTCTTTTTATGCAGTGGTGTCCTCCTCGGTCTCCTTCCATAGCATCCCTTTTCATTCAGATGGCGACGGATAGTGCGAGCTGACACTGTTGTACCTTGTGTCTGCAGTTATAAGTTAATCGGGGCTTTATCCACCATTCAAACAATTCTTTGTTGTAATTTTTCATTAATTTTGCTCTTCCGTCCACGTCCAGGGAGGTTAGCAACAGTGCCATGGGCTGTAAACCTCTTGATGATATTGCGCACAGTAGACACAGGAACATTAAAATCTCTGGAGATGGACTTGTAGCCTTGAGATTGTCCATGTTTTTTCACATTTTTTTCTCTCACATCCACAGACAACTCTTTGCATGTCTTTCTTTTCTCTGTATTTTCTGCTGAATATCTGAATGTGTTTCTTCATTTGTGCGCATTGTTTTAAACTATACTGTATAGCTGTGTGTTGCGATCAGGGCTGTCACAAGCATGATTGCAATTTGTCCATTGTCAAAATCCGAAAAAAGATTATTTTTATTTATTTATTTTTTTTAAATGCCATTATTTTATTTGAAAGAGTTCATTTTATTTTATTGACAAAATATTTTAGTTTGTCTTGTGTATTGTTTTTCATTAGATCAGAGAACATTTGATCATGTCATTTGGTCATGTTACATCGTGCCCCTCACATTACAGTGTACCCCACCTACAGGGCATGTTGTCCCTTTTCACTTCCATTAATTTGAGGTGAATAACAAAAAAGGTATACACTGTAATTATGAAACAAAGTCACATATTTGTACTAGACAAGTGTGAAATTAATGTGGATAAAAATTATATGGGGGTAACTTCAGTGTAGTGAAGCTTTTCATTTAATGTAGAGTAACTGCTAGCTTAACTCACTACATTTTCCAAGTAGCTTGCCCAACTGCAACTGAACTGAAATGTTTTGGTTGGAGGCAGCCCTAGCAAATTCTAACAAAATTTTCATTTTTAGGTGAACTATACCTTGAATGTCACAGTAAAAAAAAAAAAAAAAGTAATGACAGATCTTTTCCGTATTGTGACATATATTCTAGTTAATGGATTTTTGAAAAAGTGGATTTAGATATAGACTAGTTATTTGATGGAAGTGTTGCATGTATGAATTTTTCACAAGAAGATCAAAAACATGCATTTAGATAATTGTTCATCTGATGCTTAACTCAGTGTGCAGACAACAAATGTTTTAGCCAAGATAACATGCAGTTTTCTTTTGTTTTTTACATCAGGTATAAATCATGGGGAGTCAGCAAAGGCTGATGGACGTCCATCAGACATCCAGAGAACAAGAAGAGACCAGCAAGATTCTAGCAGACGCACTCAGAACAGAACTGAACAAGAGCCGACCAACAGGCTGTCCATTGACATGCTCCCTGACAATATGACACGAGTGGTGGTGAGTTAATTATTGTCAAGTTAAGTCAAGTCACCTTTATTTATATATCACTTTATCCAATATGAATTGTGTCAAAGCGGTTTTACAGTGTTAAACAGAAAAATATTGTGTCAATAGTACAAACAAAATTCAATTCTGCTGCAAAGCAGCTCTAAAAAGAGGTTCATTGTTGATACAGTTCTCTTCCAATATGTGATCTTGGACCACAAAACCAGTCATAAGGGTCAGTTTTTGAATGAATTAAGCTTTTCATTGATGTATGGTTTGTTAGGATAGGACAACATTTGGCCGAGATACAGCTATAGATACAGCTAAATATTGAGAAAAATCAACTTTAAAGTTGTTCAAATGAAGTTCTTAGCTATGCATATTACTAATCAAAAATTGAGTTTTGATATATCTATGGTAGGAAATTTACAAAATATCCTCAAGGAACATGATTTTTACCTAATATCCTAATGATTTTTGGCATAAAAGAAAAATTGATCATTTTGATCCATACAATGTGTTACAAATAGTCCAGGGTCACATATAGTGTCTGTGCAATCATGTCGATCACACTGCCAAGATTTAAGTGTCCCCAACTACCCTGCTGAAAAATCCAGCATCGGTGGTCACCAGTATAAGGTATGTTTTGCATGCTGGGACCAGCATGGGATGCTGGTTGCTGGTTTACTGGTCCCCAGCACGATAAGGCAAGTGAGCTGGTGGACCAGCATAAGGTATGTTTGTGGTATCAGTTGTTGTCTTTTGGGTGCTGGTATGATCCCAGTAAGACCACAACAAAAGTTGTGTACCTGTACGTCTTACCACATTTCTTTTGAAAGTGGTTTGTGTTTGTAGTTAAAGACTAAGACAATTTTCCAAATTTATTTTGATAAATTATTTAATAAAGAAAAACACGTGGCTAGTTACATGTTTACACAGTAAAATCCCCAGTGTTAAACAAACACTGCTCAGTTTTCACATGGTCCTGATCTATAGAGAGTAATATTAACACTGAAGCAGTGTTACTAAAATAAAGTAGATTCACTCTACAAGTGATGACTAAGCATTAGTGATTAGTGAGGTGAGCAGAAACACATAAACTACTTACAACAACTCAGCCTTAGATGAAATCAATATGATTAACGATTAAACAACTGCAAAAACAGAATTACCATATTCCTTTTACTTAAACACAGCCAATTATTCAAGTTGTGTTCAGTCCTGTGTTCCCTCGTCCAGTCTACTATGTCCATACGTGTGATTCCTGCCTGTCTGCCTTCTGTTTGCCCTTGTGTTGGATAAAGACTGTTTACTTTAAATCTGCATCTTCTTTGTGCATTTATCCACCATATCGTGACAGAAGACCGGACATATAAAGTGAAATTACGTGGCGTGAAATTACTCCGGCCAATGCACTGCCAATGAGGATGAGCTGCCGCAGAACTCTGAGGACTTTATCAAAATGGACATATATGTAGACGTGCCTGTTCCCCTCCTGCCTTCATCTGAGCTCTCTGTCTGCCCTGAACTGTCTGCCTATCCTGAAACAACCCCCTTAGGTCATTCTCCTGTCTGCTGCGCACCCAGTGATGGGAGTCGCAATGTGGTGTGTGTGCGACGTCATGGCTGGAGGATCCCTGGTCTCCGTCTCCAGCCTCTGAGTCCCAGACGCCGTCTCAGCCCTTCAACCCAGTGGGTCCACCTCGGCTGCTAGCTCCCTTGTCTCCACCGTTGGCCGTCGGCCCACCAGCTCCACCAGGCTCCCTCCTTCCTCTGGCTCCACCTTGGTTGGTCATCGACCTGCCATTACCTCAGGACTACGCTCCTCTGGCTGCATCTTGTCGCTCTGTCCCATCGACTCCGAGGTCGGGGCCGAGAACGTTACACCTTTTTTACCTTTGGTAGTTGGTGTTACACAGTGTATGGTCATACACTGATTACATCACTTGACCACCACTGTACTGCCTTCACTGACGTTTAGCATTTCTAAAGAAATAAAAATATTTTAGTTCAGTTGGAAAACATACACTACAATTCTAAACTAAAAGCATCTGTACCAACGTGATCTCATGATAATTCGTATATATTTTATTTGATATTAAAAACGACTACACTTTAAACCCTTAAAATAAATAACATTCCTGCAATCGCTTAACCATTCATGTAATATTTACTTTCTTTGCCGTGGTGGGACACAAAAGGCGTTTTCTTCGACATGCTGTGACTAACAATAGAACCATACAATAGATCAAAATGCAACTTAATTACAAAATTAAGCGATTTAATTTGTGCAATGTATTCCACATCTTCAGAATCCATACGCCTGTCGAGGAACAGATCCAAATTCAAACCTTTATCCAGCAATCTTCATCTCCATCCCGAGCAGCGAGTCCAGCGACCGTAGGCAACAGCAATAAACCCGCGCTGAAGTGCATTTTACAAACTCAAATAGTGCCGCATCAAGAAACGGCATGTTTTACGGCAGGAAAATCGAACGCATTATTGCTCTCATCTGCATTTTTCACAGATTACAACATGCAGTGTTTCTGGTGAGGTGTGTTTGAATGATGCGCGTGCGTGCCTTCAAAGAATGAATAGGGAAATAATCTGGATAATATTTTCAGTGATTAACAATGCACCTCACAAACATACTGCATTCAGCCAGAGAAGACGGCAGCTGCAACATAACATCATTTGGACTGCTTTTGGTACTGCTTTTCACATTTTTGCAATAAATAAATGATTGTGATTGCGCTTATATGTCTGTCTTGTTTTTCTTTATTACTGTACAGAGAGAGTTATGGTTAGGTTTAGAGGTAGGGGTGGGATTAGCGACATTTTTTGGTCAGTTACGTTTTATATCCTTTTATATTAGTTTTGAAATTTGTAGGTTTAGGTTTGGGGTAGGTTAAGGGGGCTAAAAATCTAAATCTACAAAAAAAAGGGTAAGGAGAGATGACTGACAAACCATGCTGGAGGATTTGCTGCTCAATCTTGTGCTCAATGACAAACATCCTTTGCACAGAGTGCGCATTAATCACGTAAAACCGATTTCAATACCCTGCAAATTGACAGTGCGAAAAATATATACAATCTTAAAATGTTTCGGGGTGCGAGCATTAAGAAAAAAAAAGGACAAATTAAAATCTAGCTCAACTGAATATCGCTCCAAATTTGGCATTGGCTGTGTGGTGTGGGGCCAGGGTGGGCCAAGCTTCTGATTGGGGGGGCAGGCCCGCCCTGGCCCCCCATGGAGCTGTGCCTGGTTCAGTCCTCTGTTCCCTTGTCTGATCTACTACATCCGATCTACTACGTACATACGTGTGATTCCTGCCTGTCTGCCTTGTGTTTGCCCTTGTTTGGATTAATTTAAGACTGTTTACTTTAAATCTGCATCTTCTTTGTGCATTTATCCACCGTAGTGTGACAGAAAGTGCATGCTGTCACTATTTTCAATAATATTTCATGGTCCTCACTGCACTGACATACCTTTTACTATGTGTACTTTTTGAAATCAGTGACTGAAAGCTGGATTTAGACATATGTTACTTCCTAGATACGTATGAAAGTCTTTATAAACAATCAATCACGTTTATTTATACAGCGCTTTTTAACAAAACAGGTTGTGTCAAAGCAACAGTGTGTCAATAATGCAAAAGTTCCATGTTTGCAGCAAAGTCAAATTGCAGAGGACTCATCTGGTTCCTGTGGTCTTGCGCCAACGGCCGTCTGGGTAATAAATTCCTCATTGATGGTCCGTCTCTGGGGCTCACCTAGCTGACATGGTCGGATGTAAAGGTCGTCTCTAGGTGCTGATCCACCATCTGTGCTGGGTACGGACTGGATCCGGAGGACTGCAGTGACCCTCTGATCTGGATACAGATTGGATCTGGTGGTTACGGTGACCTCGGAATAAGAAAGAAACAGACTAATATTAGCGTAGATGCCATTCTTCTTACGATGCAACAAGTACATCCGGTTCTGGTTGACCTAATTAATGCAGCCTAACAATCCTTTAACGGACTGGATTATAGAAATTAGTTATGTGTAGGCCAAGTTAAAGAGAGATGGGTCTTTAATCTAGTTTTAAACTGAGAGAGTGTGTCTGCCTCCCAAACAATGTTAGGTAGATTGTTCCAGAGTTTGGGCGCTAAATAAGAAAATGATCTGCTGCCCGCAGTTGATTTTGATATTCTAGGTATTATCAAATTGCCAGAGTTTTGAGAATGCAGCGGACGTGAGGGACTATAACGTGATAAGAGCTCGCTCAAGTACTGAGGAGCTAAACCATTCAGGGCTTTATAAGTAATTAGCAAGATTTTAAAATCTATACAATGTTTAATAGGGAGCCATTGCAGTTTTGACAGAACCGGGCTAATGTGGTCATACTTTCTGGTTCTAATAAGAACTCTAGCTGCTGCATTTTGGACCAGCTGTAGTGAATTTCTCTTTCGCCAACCTAGGGAGGTGAAATAGGGTAGTGATGGGTGCTCATGTCACAGCTGACGTTATGATTCTTGGATCACATGTCAGTTAATGTGTGGTTATGAGTACATCACATAAAGATTGGTGGGATCTCTAACTTGTAGAACCTCTTACTGTAATATCAACACAAGGAAGACACAATTTGTAATAAAATAAATTTTATTAACAAGAGATAGACAAGAGCAATCAACAACTACTAAATGAATACAATGAATGAGAAAGGAATAAAGTGCATAAGATGCATAAAATGCAAGTGATTATGTTGGGTGTTGCTATGTCTGAGCTACGTTATCTGGAAAGATAAACTGTTGCTACTCTGAAACAAATAAGGTGAATAACCTTACTATGCATCAAACAAACAAATACGTGTAAGATTTGTTATCAACTACAGTCAGCTATATAATATCTAATGTAAATTAGAAAATCATATACTGATAATATACAACAATGCCAAGGTCTCTGGAAGAGGTTTGGAAGTGATATTTACATTCACTGTGGTTGAGTGAGCAGTCCGGTGGCGGCGACTTCTTCCACTGGTTGCACTGGTGGCAGTACAGTGGGGAAAGGAGCAGGAATCCGTGTCGACAGCCTTGAAGATGAAGCACTGTAGGATGCTGATCTCCTGAAGCACCAAGGGTCCTAAGATCTGGAACACGCAGATGTGGCCTTGGAGTAGGTGCTGAAGGTCCTTAGCTTGGAACATGCAAGCAAAAGTACCTGGAGTGAAGGTTTGCTCATCGGAGCTTAACCTTGTTGCAAATGTCTGTGTGTCTCCTGCCAACGAAGATTGTCTTGTTAGTGTCCCTTCTTTTATAAGCAGCAGACTCAGAACGGGGGTGATCTGTTACAGTCTCTTCCCTTAACAGACTGGAGACTCAGAACGAAGGAGTGTCTGTTGGAAGGGTACCTTTATCCCTTTCAGATGAAGAGGAGATTGCAATTTGGCGCTTCTCCATTTCCATGCTGTGATTGGCTGGTTCCATCAGAGTGGGCAAACCTCTGTCCACTATGGTGGTCAGGGAGGGGCCCCCTTGCCCCTCTTTCAACGCCATTAACATCAATTCTGTGGGACAGTATTAAATCTAGAGTATGATTTCAACAATGAGTAGGTCCTGACACGTGTTCTCTAATCCCAATAGAGTTCAGAATGTCTTTAAAAGCTGATCCCAGTGCATCGTTTTCATTGTCAACATGGATGTTAAAGTCACCCACTATTAAGACTTTACCTGTAGTCAACACTAACTCAGAAAATCAACAAATTCTTTAACAAAGTCTGTATGGTGGCCTGTATACAGTAGCAAGTACAAATGTCACAGGGGATTTACCATTAACACTTGTTTCTCTGCATAATGTTATATGAAGCACCATTGCTTCAAACGAGTTATACTTGAAGCCTGTTCTCTGAGAAACACTGAAAATATTGCTGTAAATTGTAGAAACACCTCCCCCTTTACCTTTTAGAAGTGGTTCATTTTTATAACAGTAATCTTGGGCGGTAGACTCGTTTAGGATAATGTAATCATCTGGTTTTAGCCAGGTTTCTGTCAAACAGAGCACATCTAGGTTATGATCAGTGATCATGTCATTTACAAAGAGTGCTTTTGTAGAAAGGGACCTGATATTCAATAAGCCAAACTTTATCATTTGTTTCTCTGTATTATATACATTTTTTATTTGTTGAACATCAATTAGATTGTTACTCTTAAATTGGTTTGGACGTTTTTTGTATTTTATAGCTCGGGGAACAGACACAGTCTCTATAGTATGATACCTAGGTGAAAGGGTCTCTATGTGCTAAGAATTAACTGATTTTGGTGACGTGATTTCCGACTGGTAAAGTCGAACATCGTTTGTGCCGACGTGAATAACAGTCTTACTGAATTTACGTTTAGCATTAGCCAGCACTTTTAAATTTGCCAAGATGTCAGGCGCTCTGGCTGTACAATAGAATTCTGCGAGGGAAGGGACTGTAACAGAAACACTTCGTTCTGAGTCCGCTGCTTATAAAAGAAGGGACACTAACAAGACAATCTTCGTTGGCAGGAGACACACAGACATTTGCAATAAAGTTAAGCTCCGATGAGCAAACCTTCACTTCAGGTACTTTTGCTTGCGTGTTCCAAGCTAAGGACCTTAGCTTGCAACACGCTCTGTACAATAGAATTGCCAATAACTACAGCACTTTCATCAGGTTTCTCAGTGGGTGCATGACTGAGTGGGGAGAACCTGTTTGATGTTCTGATCGGAATGGAAAAGCGGTGTTTTGACCCGCGACTATGCCGTCTCACAGTCACCCAGTTGCCCTGCTGCAAAGGCAAAGTTACCGGAACACAAACAATGTGCAGGACTCCATGAGCTAGTTGCATCCAAATGATTCTAACTCACCACTGTTGTTTGATGAACTTGTGAAGAGAAGGGCAGGTGGAGAAAAACAACGGAGCGAGAGAAAAAAGGAAAATGGTAGTAGTCGTGAATGGCAGGCTAACCGGCTAACGCACAGCACGGTGTTTCACTCTTGGTTATAGAATAAAAAGAACGATCAGCGAGAGTGAGAGAAAAAAGAGAAACAGCAGTAGTCGCGAATGGCAGGCTAACCGGCTAATACACAGCACGGCATTGCACTCGCGGTTATAGAATAGAAGCGAACGATCAGATCAATCAGATTAGTTTGATGGATAATGTCAGAAATCTGGTGGGAATAAAAATGTATTTTATCACTTTAAACAACTGAGAGTAATAGCAAGATAGAGATTTCTACAGAAAAACGAAGCTCCGGGGAGCTACAAACGCACACCACTCTGCAGCACGGCAAACAGGAAACAAACAAGAAGTTTAAGTTTTAGGCTTTTTTGTTTGTTTGTTTTTCATATCTCTAAATGAATTTGTTATGCAATGTACTCAAGCTCTTTTTAACTGATTTTAAAGTGAATAAATAAATAAATTATTTTACATTATTTACATTACATTATTTAGTGAGTAATTTCTACTTTATATATATATATATATATATATATACATAACATAATTAATTAAGAAAAAAGAATGTTTTGTTACAGCTTTAAAGCAAGGGCCACCATCTTGCAATACCACAGAGTGCGACGTAACATAAGCATTTGTTTATATTTTGAACACATGAATGTTATTTTAACACACAAATATTTTGGTTTTCACCATAATTTGGATGAACATTCAACATAAAACTGTCTATATGACAAGTTTCGATCGTGGATTTAAATGCTGTACTCACGCGCTGTGATAGTGGGGTTTTGACCACTTTTTTCTTAGCTGGTTTTAGCTGGTCTTAGCTGGTCAGGCTGGTCTTAGCTGGTTTTAGCTGGTCAGCCTGGCTGGTCTTAGCTGGTTTTAGCTGGTCAGCCAGGCTGGTCTTAGCTGGTCAGGCTGGTCTTAGCTGGTTTTAGCTGGCCAGCCAGGCTGGTCTTAGCACTTTTTCTGGACTTAGCACATTTTCCTTTTTTTCCAGACATAGCCTACAATAATTTAGAAACATGCCCCTGGGGGCTCAGGCGCTGGAGCAGCAGACGTGACGTGAGCAGGCCCTGGAGTGGCAGACGTGACGTGAGCAGGCCCTGAAGCGGCAGACGTGGCGTGAGCAGGCCCTGAAGCGGCAGACGTGACTTGAGCAGGCCCTGGAGCGAAAGACGTTGCGTGAGCAGGCCCTGGAGCGGCAGATGTGATGTGAGCAGGCCCTGGAGCGGCAGACGTGACGTGAGCAGGCCCTTGAGCGGCAGACGTGATGTGAGCAGGCTTTGAAATGGCAACCATCTTGTGCACAGTCTGTGGGATGGCAGCCATCTTATGCACAGTCTGTGGGATGACAGCCATCTTGCAATGGGGCTCCTGAGTGGCCGACATGATATGAACAGGCTTTGGTGTTTTGGGGACCGTGGGATTGCATGGTTCCTCATCTGCAACTCCCACAGTAAAATGTGAACCAGCCAGCAAAAGAGCATGATCAGTATATTTCTCAAGAGTCCAGTGTATTTTCCCTCCAGGTTACTGGGAACGTATGGGTACATTAAGACCCACTCGAAAAATGTCCTTAAGGGCATTTAAACCATTTAAACCGTTCATTAAAACCGACCAGGTCACAAAGTCCACAGAAGTCCTGAACATAATCCTCTATAGCCCGGTCACCTTGACGAAGGCAGAGGAGGCAAGAAACTGCGGGTTCATTTTAGCTGTTTGCGTATTCTGTAAGTAATGGTCCACTAAAGGCAAGTTGTGATGAACCCAAGAATATATATATATATATATATATATATATATATAAGATTTTAATGTATATTAAAATAGACAAAAAAAAAACAACATTTGTGTGTATGTCTTACATTTAAGAAATTCCGCTGAAAATCCTTCACTTTGCAAAGAAGAATGGCAACTTGGGTTCACTTCAGCCGGTTTCTTCTGTACCGTTTGCCCTGTTTCTTTAGATGGCACTTTTCCTTTCAACTTTTTTGTTCCTCTTAAATATCTACAAAACAGTCAGGAAACAGACAATATGTAATTCACATTACCAGCTACTTCCAGCTACTTCCATCTTAAACCAGCTAAAACCAGCCTGTCCAGGCTGGGAGACCAGCTAAAACCAGCTACTTCCATCTTAAACCAGCCTGGCCAGGCTGGGAGACCAGCTGACCAACCGGCTAAAACCAACCTGGCCAGACTGGGAGACCAGCTAAAACCAACTATTTCCAGCTTAAACCAGTCAACCAGATTTTAGCTGTTTTTTTTTTTTTTTTTTCAGGAGGGACAAGTACCAAATTGAGTTGTCTTTCGCATCTTCATCAGCAAATGCACATAAAATTACATCGGAATGACAGTCTTGGGGAGTATCCATGTAAACGCATATTGTTTCCGATCCGCATGTTACCCCAAACCAGCAGGTTCACAACTTCTTCAACCCCTAACAGTATTACTGCTCTGTCCCATCGCCATATCACTTAAGTGCACAGGCAACTGCACTTATTATGGACTCAACAGTTCTTTCAAGTCCATCTTCCTCCATTTCAAAATAAGCATGCGTTTAAAATGTAAAGAAATGCTTATATTACTTTACTGGCTATCGCAGCAAACCAACTCTGTGACGTCACACGCTGTGGTACTGCAAGATGGTGGCGCCCTTGCTCCAAAAGCGCTTACAAAACAACCTTTTTTTCTTTAAAATGGTTACTGTCATGAATCCTGTCCGGTCTGAACGCCACCAGAGGTCGCCTGTACATTTCACTAACATTTCACACCACACAGACTTTTGCATCACACCCCGGACAACGTTTCCCATGACCCATTGCACTGATTGCTCGAACACCTGTATCCAATCAGACGCTCTATATAAGCCTTGGACTTCCCCTTGCATCTCACCGAGTATTGTGGTGTATCGCTTTGTGTTTCCTAGTTCCCTAGTTTAGCTTTCTCACCTGGTCATCTCGTTTTGTCTGTGCTGCTTCCTGCCCTGTGGATATCTTGCTTGTTTTTCTGGACTACCCTTTCGCTTTGCCCCTTGGATTACGTTCGCTGTTTATTGACCCTCGCCTGCTTCACGGACTACTCTCACGTCTCGCCTTCACTGTACCTGTCTGCTATTGTTCGACCCTGCCTGTTTGTGACCATGTCTTTGCCTTGGCTATTTAATAAAAGCTTGCATTTGGATCCGCTTACTTCACGTCTCCCTCGCTTCGTTACAGAATACTCGGTCCAACAAGGATCCAGCAGCTTTTCAGATGGACATTGCTCAGGTATGGACACTACAAAAATACTTTTCAGACTGAAACAAGGCCCGCGATCACTTGAGCAACATGTTTGTGCATTTCTGGCCATCGTGAACTATTCCGATCTTCCGGACTGTATTCTGATTGAGATTTTTTGTGATGGGGTTAATGAACCTTTAAAGGCGAGACTTAGGCGCGAGGATCCTGCTTTTTTGGATTACGCTTTGCTGTGTGTGGGCTCATCTTTCACTGTGGGTGGGAAAGGGGCGAAGTTTAGTCCACTGCAAGCTCCGGGACACTCTTGTATAATGGTCGCTACTCCGGTGTTGAGTCCCGCTCGTGAAATGGCGTCGACAGTGGAGCCTGTTCACAAAATGGTGAAGACAAAGCTCCGTCATGTCACTGCTGCCATACCAGAGTCATGTAACATCACAGCTGTATTTCCTGAGTCAAGTCAAGTCAGAGCTGCTCTTCCCTTGTCAAGTCCAGTTACAGCTGTTGTTCCCGAGTCAAGTCAAGTTACAGCTGTTGTTCCTGAGTCCAGTCAAGTCAGAGCTGATCTCCATGAGCCAAGTTAAATCACAGCTGATCTCCATGAGCCAAGTCAAGTCACAACTGATCTCCTTGAGCCAAGTCAAGTCACAGCTGATCTCCTTGAGCCAAGTCAAGTCACAGCTGATCTTCATGAGCCAAGTCAAGTCACAGCTGATCTTCATGAGCCAAGTCAAGTTATTGTATAAGCTGTTGTTCCTGGGTCAAGTCACATCTCAGCTGGTCATCCAGAGTCAAGTCACATCTCAGCTGGTCGTCCAGGGCCTCGTCATGTCTCGTCTGACTTCCCAGGGCCTCGTCACGTCACGTCACATCTGATCGCCCAGAGTTTCGCCACGTCACATCAGATCCCATCTGCTGCATCCAGTTCATCAAGGTCAGGTCATCATTACCGCAATCTGGTATCGAGCTTGAGGGATGTACCATTGATGTCTGCACACTCAGCCGGTATCCCCAAGCCTACTCACCTCACCCCTCCTGTTCCTGAACTCCTTTCCTCGTTTGCAGTGATTCCCATGGTGGGAATCGCTTTATGATGTGTCTGGGCCGCGTATACCACCACTGAGTCTCCAGAGGTGGCGGCTTACGCTGTAGAACTTCTGGAGGTGGCAGCGTCTGCTGCGGCATTCTCAGCGGCTGAGAGGCCCGCCGCAGTTTCCCCGGAGGTGGCGGCTGAGGCTCACAAAATGGGGATGTCTGCTCTAGCTCCCTGCAAGGTGGTAGCGCCCAATGACACACACACATCCTGTGGGTCATCATCTTATCCTGTCACGGCTATGGAGGCTGTCACTGAACTCTCTGCCTGTCCTGTTCAGGCCATGGAGGCCATGTATGAACTCTCTGCTCCTCCTGTCACGGCTATAAAGGCCGTCACTGAACTCTCTGTCCGGCCTGTTCCAGCCATGTATGAACTCTATGCTCCTCCTGTCACGGCCACGGAGACCACTTATGAACTCTCTGCTCCTCCTGTCACGACTATGGAGGCCATCACTGAACTCTCTGCCCATCCTGTTCCAGTCATGTACGAACTCTCTGCTCCTCCTGTCATGGCCACGGCCATTGTTCGACCCTGCCTGTTTGTGGCCATGTCTTTGCCTTGGCTATTTAATAAAAGCTTGCATTTGGATCCGCTCACTTCACGTCTCCCTCGCTCCGTTACAGTTAAATTAATCCTGTTTGTTATACATATTTTTTTTATTATAGTGAAAGTTATTTTTCTAAATGATGTAAACTTGACTGAATGCTTCATTTTCACTTTAACTGATTTGTGTACAGATCTTATGAAAGAGGAGACAATTCCTTTGATGTATTGAAATGTTTTACCAGTTTACCAGTGACATTAATTAATAATGTAATCATAACTTAAAACAATTAAAATTTTCAGTTCCACTTTCAGCAGACGAGGCAAAGTAAATTACAAAGTTATCATATAAATCAATAAAACCTGTTTTAACTTTATATTGTTTTTCTGTTGCATCATTAATGTGTTAAATAGAGAAACATGCAAGCAAAAACTATGTTTGTCCCCAAACTACTGCTTGCATACAGACAACTGGCCTACTGACACTCAACCCTGCAAGACCTTGCTGGTGAATCAACTCTCAATTTTTCTTGAGAACAGCATGGCTGGAGAAACCGAAGAGAACCAATCAGCTGTGCCATGTGACACTGATGTCATTACATCAACTTGAGTTAAACCTATTGGACTGTGCAATCTCTGAATTTGCTGCATTTTGTACCAGCTGGATCTTATTAAATGTGTAGTGCATTATTGTAATGCAATAAAGCATTACAATAATCTAATCTTGAGGTCATGAAGGCATGAATTAGCATTTCTGATTCTAATTTAGAGATATATTTATGATGGGGAAAATGCAGTTTTACAAATGCCAGAAACATCAAAGGAAAGAATGCTGTCAAATAGCACAGATAAGTTACTAACTAATGATGAAGAACTGACAGAGTAGTCATCAAGTGTTAGACAGTGTTCTAGGTTATTGCATGTGGAGGTATTTTGTCAGATAATTTACACCTCTGTTGTTTTTATAATTGAGCATTAGGAAATTACTAATCATCCAATTTTTTATATCAACTATGTATTCTGTTAGTTTTGTGAATTGGTATACATCAGGTCTGTGATGGAAAAACATGTGATTCGATCAGGGAAAACCTGTCGGATGTTTTCAGGAAATTCAAAAAATAGGTAGAATATTTTTGGTCAAAATTAGGTTTTCATTAAATTATTATTCTATAACATCTTGTCTATCATCTCTGAAAAGATCTTGGCAAAATTCACTTGTTTAGTGCAGAAAAATAGCAATTTATTGCAGCAAGCAGAAATGACTGTCTTTCACTTATGTTATAAACGTGCTGCGGTGGTACTTTGTCTTTCTGACTACAAAAACAGTTAACCTTTCAAAATAGACATAACATATTAAATAAAGATGTATCAATCCTCATCCCTTCTGTGCACATGCCCAGATCATTTTAGTCCTGCCTCTCTCACTTTGTCTACCAACTGTTATACCTGTGCTGTCCCTCTAATGCTCATTTCTGATCCTGTCCATCCTTGTCACTCCCAAAGAAAATCACAGCATTTTTAACTCTGCCACCTCCAGCTGCTTCCCCTGTCTTTTTGTCAGTGCCACCGCCTCCAGGCCAAACAACATAGCTGGTCTTACTACAGTCTTGTAAACTTTCACTCTTGCAGGTACCCTTTTATCACAAATCACTCCTGACACTCTTCTCCACCCACTCCACCCTGCCTGCACTCTCTTCTTTACCGCTCTACCACACACTCCATTAATTTGGACAACTGACCCCAACTATTTAAACTCATCCACCTTTACTACGTCTGCTTCTTGTAACTGCACCGTTCTGCTTCCCTCTCTCCCATTTATACACATATACTTTGTCTTGCTCCAACTGACTTTCATTCCCCTTCTCTCCAGCGCATACCTCCATCTGTCCAAACTCACCTCCACTGTTCCCTACTCTCGCTACAAATCACAATATCATCTGCAAACACCATAGTCCATGGGGGTTCCTTCCTGATCCCATCCGTCCGACTGCATCCTTTATCACCTTAACCTGTAGCACATCCTTCCCCGCTCTATTTTTCTGTTTAGCCAATCGGTACAGTTCCTTTTCCCCTTCCTCAGTGTTTAACTTCTCATACAGCTTGTCATACGCTTTTTCCTTAGCCTTTGTCACCTCTTTCTTTGCTTTGTTTCTTTCTGACTATCCCAATTCTTTTTGCTAACGTCTTTCTCCTTATGCTTTCCTGTACTTCCTCATTCCACCACCAAGCCTCTTTGTTTTCCTTCCTCTGTCCAGATGTCATTCCGAGTACCTTTCTAGCTGTCTCCCTCACCACTTCTGCAGTGGGCACCCAGTCATTCTGTAACTCTTTACCACCACCGAGTGCCTGTCTCACCTCTTCCCTGAAATTCACACAACAGTCTTCCTCCTTTAACTTCCACCATTTTAACCTTGGTACAGTCCTCACTCTCTTTCACCTCTTCACCTCCAAAGTCATCCTACAAACCACCATCCAATGCTGTTTAGCTACACAATCCCCTCTACCACCTTACAGTCTTTGATCTCCTTCAGGTTGCATCTCCTGCACTGGACATAGTCCACCTGTGTGCACCTTCCTTCCTTATACGTCACCCTGTGCTCCTCCTTTTTCTTAAAATATGTATTTATCAGTACCAATTCCATTCTTTTTGCAAAATCTACCACCATCTGCCCTTCCACATTCCTTTCCTTGACACCGTACCTACCCATCATCTCCTCAACACCTCTGTTCCCTTTTCCAACATGTCCATTGAAGTCCGCTCCAATCACCACTCTTTCTTCTTTGGGTACCCTCACAACCACTTCAACCAACTTACTCCAAAAATCTTCCTTCTCCATCTCACACCCCACTTGTGGGCCACATGCACTGATGACATTTATCATCACCCCTTCAATTTCCAGCTTTACACTCATCATTCTGGCACACTCTCTTCACCTCCAATACACTATTTACATACTCTTCCTTTAGAATTACCCCACACCGTTTCTCTTTCCATCCACATCATGGTAGAAGAGTTTAAATCCACCTTCTATGCTCCTGGCCTTACTCCCCTTCCACTTTGTCTCTTGCACACACAGTATGTCTACTTTTCTCCATTCCATAATATCAGCCAGCTCTCTCCCTTTACCAGTCATAGTGCCAACATTCAACAATCCGACTCTCTCCTCCACACTCTTACCCTTCCTCTTTTCACTTACACCTTCCTCCTGTCCTTCTCCTCTTTTGGCCACCAGTAGCACAGTTTCCACCAGTACCCTTCTGGCTAGCAGTACCTGTGGCAGTTTAAACCCGTTTTTCTCAAAATTCCATTCCTGAACATCAGCCAAATAAAGATAGCCATAACTTCTGCTACGTTCAAACTATGGACAAAATAAAAACAGTTTTGGAAAGGTCTTGAACCCAACTTTCATATGGTATCAAAACCTAAAAAAGGTAAAATTTCACCATGTGTTGGGTTTTCCTAGATCGCATCACATATAGCGATTTTTATCATCAGCATAACAGTTAACACCATGTCCCCTACCAAAAGCTACACTCGATGCTGCGTATCAATACGCTAATGAAAACAATCTTTGTTCGACCGGTTGTGAAGCATGTGTGTCAAACACGCCAAGAATTGGCCTAAATAACCTCGGCAGGTGACGTCATTTGATTACGTGCACCTGAGGGTTATAAATAGATGTGAGACATACAAATCTTCAGGTTTCTTTGTCTTCAGAAACCGCATTGTGTGTGTGTGTCACGCTAAAGCAGCATCATAGCGAGTTAATCTTTGAGAGATGCGTGCCTCCGTGTTACGGCTCATCTCTGCAGATGACTCGCATGAGTATTTTTTGGAGTGTTAGGGGTAAGAGCATGCAGCTCTTGCGTT
>JAHKKF010533594.1:4877-15815 GCA_019740295.1 Labeo calbasu
TTCGTTCTGCAGTTAAACGGCACTGGTCAGGCGGTGTGTTTCACACTGCAGATTCAGATTAACGCAGCTGTCACCACTGAATAAGTACTGCGGTAGATTTTGTCTGAGTATTTCAGTATAACATCTGTCTACAGTGCACCGTAATGGAAGCAGACATCACGGTCTGAATGAAAGATTTTTAACAGAAATGTCATTTCATACGAGTAAAATCCTTTAAACCCTACAGAGCGTTTGTGCAGTCTGACTTCCCTACTTTCTCTTGGCAAAGTGTGATGACGGAGGAGGTCCGCTTTAACGACAGGCCGTACGTGCCGAACGTTCATCCGAAACACGCCAAGTGTCAAAATGTGCTGCTTATTTTCCATCACGAGTCACAGGGTTGGGCTCCAGACAGAGACGGGCGCGAGGATGTTTACTCATCAACCAAACCGTAAATGAAAGCTCGGTACGGTGGCGTTTGCTGCTAAACGGAGGAATTTTTGAGGCGAACCTAAAACGGCCGCAGTTCACTTCCTGATGGAGCTTTTGGGCTCAAAGCTTGTTTTCTTTCACAATCGAAGTTGGAGGAAATCTCCCCGTCTGTCCAGTGAGGGCAGGGTGTTACGAGATCTGTTTCAAAAGCACTTTAGCATCCCTGCGTCACCCTTTGCCCCGTCTTTACAATGTAAGGGCTCGTAGCCGTACAATGTTGAATGGCGTCTGATTCTGCTCTGTGTTTTTCTGCCGGCTCCTGCATTCCTGCGTGTCAGGCCCGGAGAGAATAATGCCCGTGGGTCAAAGGTCACTTCCTGTGCATTAATAATCCAGGAATTTGACAATCAACAAGAACGGATTGACCAAGAGGGAAAACAGGAGGATGAAATGTAAAATATTCAAGTCTTTCATCATTTTGGCTGATTTGAAGACCTAATGCGATTGCAAAGCCAAAGCTGAACAACTTTTTGAGCACGTATTTGTCAGGCGTGTGACTTTTGCTCGGAACGGTCAGCCAGCTGGGTGATTCGTCTGTAAAAGAACGTTCAGAATCACTTCCAGAAACCACTGCGTTGTATAATGCACAGAACAACGCCAACATGATCATGAGTTTGTCAAGAAGGACGCTTGACGATGATGGAGCAGTTTGCAATGTCCAGATTGTGGTCAACAAGCGGTTTTACAGCATGCAACGGTCTCCAAAAAAACTGGAGACAAAACCAGAAAAAAAAGCAGAGAGTTGGAAGATAAATAAACCAAGATGTCAATTACTGATTTGACAAAAATGGATGGGAATTCAGTAAAAAAACTGAAATAAACTGCAGTAAAGATGCTAAAGTATTAGATTTACTAAACAGCACACTTCCAAAAAAAAAGAAAAAGAAAAAAAACTCCAAAATCTGTGAAAGTGACTGTTGTACAAAGACTTCAGATCATCTCACATCATGCTGAGGAACAACAATCATCAGCTTTCACACAACCTGTTCACTTTTACTGTTATTTTTTGACTCAAATTGTTATGTGGATAACGTTTTTTAATAAAAATGCTTGCAATCAAATAGAAAACAACAACAAAAGATTTTAGTTGCAGCCAAACTGCTAAAAAAATGTCGCTTAAAAAGCCAAAAATGTGCAAGAATTTTAATCTGTTGAGATCGCATTTACAAATTAAAGGCCTCAAATCAAACCACTGTTTTCAAGAGTAAAGGTTTTTGACTGAAAGTTTAGCAAAGATTTCAAAAGCCTCGTTTTAAAACACCTGATAAGAATAAACACGCTTCGTGAAGACATATGGGAGTCATCAATTAAACAGCTCTCTGGAACGCCACGAACAGATGAATTTACTATAGCATGAAAATATTTACTATGGATTACTTCAATCGTTCTCCATTACGATCAGCATTTCGCCCCGGACTCCATACTTTCAGCGTGATCTGATGAATACAGTCAGAACATGTTCTGAACGTTCATAATGACATGAAAGTGCCAGATGGCTTTAAAGGACATGAAAGGCGTGCGGGCATAGCATGAGTCCGGCCGTACGCTCGCTCCTACACGTGTCCGGCAGATACACGCATGTCTGCAATCAGAACCGAAGCACGTGAGGGCCGCATCGCTCTCGGCAGATGTGAGGAACCGGCCGTGCCACACCATCGGCTCTTCAAACCCAATAACAAGACATCAAACACGACAGAAAATGGAGCGAGTCCAGTCCATACAGATCCAGTGCCTTGAGTCCACGAGCTGTAATCGCTCACACATGTTTAGGTGGAGAGGTGTTGCTATTGCTCGGCCTCAGCGGATCATGAGAACGAGTCTAAAAACGAGTCTAAGAACTTCCAAACCTTGGAATGAAAAGATTCACAGAAACAGAGAACTGCAATTCTGAAAAACTGAAGAACGTAACCTTAAAAAACAGGAACCAAATACTAAAAACACACTGCAACCTTAAGATTTTAAGCATTCCTTATTACATACTCTACGGATGACACCGATTTTAAGCATGACATTGATTTCCAGCGATGACTGCCACCTCTGTTTTTCCTGTTCTCGTCCTGAGTTGTGCTTGAAGAAGTCTAAATTGGTTGCAGATGTTTGTGTAGGAAAAAAAAAAAAGTTTCAAATAGGTACAACGTGAGCGGCTGGCGAACGTGATTCGCTCAAGGCAGCGTTTGGAGGAAACGCAGCTTTATAAGAGTGCTGTGAGAGGAGAAGCGACCAGGCCATGCTGCACAGCAGTAAATACAGTTCAAAGGGTTGACGGCCAACTTCTGCTCGCTCACCTTATCTATCTAACGCTAGAGTAGCCTAATGCCTTCCGTCTGTGTCAGACGTCCCACGTCAGTTATTTACTGAAGAATCCCGAGCACATGTCCACAAACACACTTCACACACACGCTTCAAAGCACTTCGGCATCCAGATGTAAGCTTGACTTTGTTTGACACTAATAGAACATGCAAGAATTGACTTTAAGATTCATAAACAACATCACAACTTTGCCAGGGGGGGATTTTGTTTATCGTCTTTAACTTTTTGATGCGAAACATCATGGAAACGAGATGCCCCTACAACAAATGGCAGCTGTGAGCAAAAACAACAAATGTTCCTAACACCTTCACCACACTTTCACACTCTCGTAAATAGCGTTAACATTAGATCACCTCACTTGAACCAGACTGGGAAACAACTGCCCATCTCGGTGATCTCCAATACTCCTACATTAACTGTGAAAGCACTGCGGTTACCAGAATCCATTGTGCCGTCAATAAATGCATTTATTTACCATTTCCTGGTTTATTTTTGAAAATTAATTATAATTCTACATTATAAACTGCAATAGTTATGTTCCGAATTAAGAGTCAGTTCTAGTTTTCTCGGTAAATTAGGTCAAAGATCTCAGAAGTAACCCACCAGTACCGTGACTTCAAACTAAACAGCGCTATTTAAACTATTATCCCGCAATGCATCACAATACAGTCATTGTTGCACAGTAATTTGTTGTTATTCTAAAATTGCTACTAGATTTCGTAAACCCCTGGCATTCTACAGAGAGTCATTCTGTAGCCTAATGCGTGTTTATGAATTATAAATGAAGTGGTTATGAAGGGTTACTCTAATAGTAGTCCTGACAGGATGTGACTGAACCAGCACGAGTCCGAACTCTCATTCACACGCGAGCAGAGACGCCCATTCACATTATACTGATAGAAAAACAATTATTCTGGTCTTACTTTCTATAGTATGCGATATCTGGAGCTGTTATTTCCAGTCGCCCATTTGGCAGCGTGAAAAATACTAACATAAGCTGCTAACCATAGAAAGTTCCGGGAATATAACGGTACTACAGTCGAGCATATACAAAGACCATTACGACAGACTCAATCCATGATTTCATATTCATTACCAATCACAGCACTATTCCCAATCCAATCATTCTGATGTGAACGCCTGATCGAGAATAACGGTGCAGAATCAACAAGTCCAAACTTGCTTTTATGTCATTAAAACGCCGCTATTAGTTATTATTATTAGAGTCTCAGCTTTTTCCGCGTATCGTCGGTCAAAATGATATTTTAGCGGACAAAAACAGCCGATTCTTGCCATTAGAGCAACTAGAAGAAGAAGCGGAGAAGTAAAAGCGGACTTACCCTGAGTGTAAACGAAGGCGCAGAAGTTGCAGGAGAGAAGCAAAATGATTATCTCAAAACACACATACATCTTATTGAAATCCTAAAGTGCATGGTGGACTCAAACGCAAACGAGACTCGAGCTCCATGAGAGCATCTGTGCTAGCGGGAGCGCAGGAGACTGTCCGCGGCGGGTCCGCACGCACAGGCCGCACAGGAGACGCGGAGCGCGGCGCGGAGCTCTGAGCATGTGCGGCGGAGCCTGGAAGAGGAGGAGGAGGAGAAGGAGGAGGAGGAGGGCTGGGTTAACTAACGGAGCCATGAGAAATCACCGCACTTATACCGTTATGTGCCCGAGGGGTGGGAGAGGGGGACGGACACCGGAGCGAGAGAGGGAAAAAAAAAGAAAAAAGCCTTAAAAAAAAAAAAAAACTTACAAAAAAGATCAGACATCGATTACTATTACTATTGCGCGTGCACAGACGTAACACAACTACAGCTAGAAAAGAAAAACATAGACTAGCTTAGAGAAAAACACTGCTAATATAGACAAGACTAAAGGATTAAGAGACAGACACAAAAAGAGTACAAAACGAAGAACAGTTCTCTTCAACTGGGAGGTAAAGCTGTTTATGTAGTGATTCCCTTCAGTCAGAGACAACCGGACGAACAAACAAAAGCTCTGATGTTGTTAATGTGAAGCTCAGGAGCAGCAGATATTCTACAGTGCAGGAGGTAACGCATTACATGTAACGTGAGTTATGTAATCCGATTACTATTTAAGTAACTAGCAAAGTAACATTCCTTTTAAATTTACACAAACACATCAGTTATATTTTCAAATACATAACGCAAGTTACTTTTTCACATGTATTCACTGACAGCTCTTCCGTCCCTGTGTTGAGAGAATTTAAGAGCAAGTGCATAAACATTTCGTCCAGCCTGAGGTTTATTAATTTCACTCTTTGGGCAGTTGCCAAAAATATAACTTTGGATTTTTTTTTTTTTTTTTTGGTAATAAACAAGCAAGCGTAGTTCAGGTGACAAAAAGTAATGCAAAAGTAATGTCATGAATTACTTTCCATAAAAAGTAACTAACACAGTTACTTTTTCAATGAAGTAACGTAACATTATAATGCATTACTCTATTAAAAGTAACTTTCCCCGACACTGCTGTTCTGGTTCAAGCCAGTATGTTGATGTGTGTTTCCCAGAAGCATCGTTAACTATCATTACAAGTTCCATTGTTACCAACATTGTTCAACATAGTTGAAACAAACACTGGCAAACTGCGTTGCGAACGTATGTGGTTGGAACTACAGCTCTCAACCTGTGTTTATAAGCACATTTTCTTGTTAGTAAGACATATGGAATTAAATAAATGATGCTCTTGGGTGCAATAAGCAAGCTAACATACAGTACAGTCTCAGTCTATATCTTCCATATATACATTTTCATCTATATATTTATATATAAAGCCAGGCTTATTTCAGTTAGTCTGACTTATTGTCAGTTGATTTGGGTCTTTCACATACAATTATTTAACTTTATTATCGGTCCAAAAATAAAAGTATACGGAAAATGCAATTTAAATAATAAATCAAATAAATAAAAATGCAGCGTACAACTGTGACCGTATTTAGTATATTGAGTTTAAGATTTAATGACATTGTTTTAAAATATATGAAAACATTTTAGCATGGTTGCTACTTGTGCATTGAGTTGATCAGAAATTTCTAGCCATGCAGCCTTTCTTTCCGGTTTTGTGATAGCCACCTTACATGGTTTTTAGAAGAACATCAGAACATTACAGTCTAAAATTGCTCTTAAAAGCAGTTCCACAGTTTAGCTCCAACCCTAATCAAACACACCTGATTCAGCTAATCAAGGTCTTCAGGATTAATAGAAACTTCTAAGCAGGTGTGAGTTGAAGCTGGTTGGAGCTAAACTCTCCAGAGCTGAGTTTGACACCACTGCTTTAAACTGCATTAACCACCAAATTAAAAATGAAAATAAATAATAGAAAACAGTCTACATTTTAACCGATAAGAGAGATACACATTAACTCATTTGAGCCAGTAATTAAGGCTGTATTTGATTTACATACTGCTATCATAAAAAAAGTTAAAATTCTACATGTCGCATTTAATCTCCAACAACATACATTTTAGTGAAATGTATTTTTCTCAGATTATTGTGCTCCTATTTATTTGCGCTCAGTCCATTTAATGTGCGTTCTCTTGCGTAGACCTTGTCCACTCCTGACAGCAAAAAGGATATTTTTGCATGACATTCTAACACTTACAGATGAAGAATATAACTGTGACATGTCTGTTACACACACAGCATCTCAAATGCATTAATATATTTGCTGTTTGCCACGGTGGATCAAATAAGTGTGGATGCTTAAGAATAAGTGTGCGCATTAAATTATCTCGACTCACTGAACCTAGATCAAATTAGTAAGATTGCGTGAACTTAAAAGGCACCTATTGTGCCCTTTTTTACAAGATGTATTATAAATCTCAGGTGTCCCCAGAAGGTGTCTGTGAAGTTTCAGCTCATAGCACCCCACAGATCATTAATTATATCATTTTGAAAATGCCTATTCTGAGCGAAAACAGAAACAGACTGTTTTAGTTGTGTGTCTCTTCAAATGCAAATGAGCTGCTGTTCCCCGCCCTTTTTTCCAGAACAGGGCTGTGCTGTTTTAGCTCGTATCTCAGATCTCATGTGTTTTAAAGCCATATCAGTTTAAACTTCTGATAGACGTTTTTTTGGACGCACACACTCAGGAAGTGGCTAAAACACACATGCGAGTACTAAACTAAGTTCTCTTTCGCACACAAGTATGTGTTAAAACATGCATAAGTTGCAAAAACACAGTCGGTTATGTCTGTTAGGTTAACCAGCTGGGAAAGAAATCACATGTTTATATTAGATCGGTGTATTAAGTGACAGCAACATAATACATACCTATACTGCTTTTGGGTCTACACTGTTAATATGATCCAAAAAATACAATAAAAGCAGAAAATCACTCACTGCACTGAACTGGATAATGTCTATAGCTGTAATAAGACATTCTTACTTGAAAGCTGCTTTTAAACGCTCCGGTGTGAAGATAAACACGACAGATAGTGTGTTTGAGGCTCTCTCAGGGCGGGACTCTGCTAATATGGCTCTGTCAGTCAACTATCATGGGCGGGGCTGGTAAAGTGTGATGTCACACATTATGGATTCTGTGATCAGTAAGCTATGAGACATGGTTTATGATTTATAGAGATTTAATAATAATAAAAAAAAAAAATAGAGCATTTTTATCATTACAGGGTGGTTGTGTACACACACTGCCAACACACATTTATGTTCAAACAACATGTAAAAGTGAATTTTGCATAATGGGTGCCCTTTAAATTCTCATTTATGGAACTGCTTTAGCCCAGATTGATTTTTTTAGGTTATTTCAAGTTTTGGACTTAAATCTCCACTTTTCTTAGTGTCTCTTATGAAAGACAATGGCCCCAGAACAAGCTGATCAATGTCTTCAAGCTCTCTACAAAGTTACACCTAGGTGTGTTTGATTTGGGTTGGAGCTAAACTCAGGACAGTGGCCCTCCAGGACCGAAGTTTCCCAGCCCTGGCCTTCAGGGAACCGTGGAGTATGACATAAGAGGAAACCTGTTATGAATCAAAATCAGATCAAGCAAAATCACAAGGAACAAAAAAACAGTCATCAAGTGTCATGTCCAATACAGCAGCGTCTTGGAGATTCTGAATCAGTTAATTAACAGAAGTTTTTACTCCACCACGTGCGTGTGACGTCATGAACGACGGCCCCTAGACTGTTGAAGTGATGCGGCTCAAACGACAGACACGCGAGTGTGTTTGTGAAACGGTTGTGACTAACTAGTTAGTTTCCACAACAATGCATCACACTACGGTGGTTAATCAGCGAGTTACGTCGCTGTACGGGAAACGCACCCCTGAATGCTGCTCAAAAACACATGAAATCAGAATAAGAGCTTGAAAGGAAAATATCAGAAATCTGGTTTGTGACGCGTGTGATTCACATGACCTGCGCTCTCTTCGGGCCATCACATCACAACAGACATCCACTGTTTCACAAATTAAAAATATGACCTTTGACCGTCTCAGATCAGCACTGATTTGTCACAGTCTGCCACTTTAAAAATAGAAAAATAAGAGACATGCAAAGATATGCAAGGAAAAGGTCACATCTTTGGCTTTTGGAGGCGAATGCGGGCAGCCTTATATTAAACACACACACACACACCACTTCCAAAGAAAGCCATAACCGACATTTCATTGTGTTTCTACGGCACGTGCTCCTGAGATTATAACTGCTGTTTGCTTTGAATGCTATTATTGTGCTCTGATGGGCAGGACACCATACATTCAAATCACTGTTTATCAAGCTAATGACAGCCTATTGAGGCCAGACATAACCGATATAACTTGACATAATTACAGTAGGTGTTCCAAGCTAAACTAAAACTGGAGACCGTAATGACTTTTTTCTGTCACGAAGGCAAATAGGAGTATACTTAATGAGCTACTTTATACGTTGCATGGCGGAACTGCCACACGCTGCTTCCGTCACGTCCGGCGTCCTGCTGTAATTATTACTCACAATCGAAATGACACTCTTTGTTGTGGCATTGAGCCTGAAACTGATGAAAGAGCGTCAGGAAACGCCACTAATGCTCCAATGTGCTTCACACGTGCGCAGCTACAACTCGGCCATATGAAACCGCCGCTATATTTATCCTCAGCGACCGCACATGAAAGTCACCGTAACCTTCATTACCCTAATGAGCCCAAACGAGCTAATCACAGAGCAGCACTGACACACAGCCGCGTCTGGAGCCCGATCACCGCACACACATCAGCACACTGCGCACGGAGACGTTTGCGTAGATTTCATAATCTGACCTGGGCTTTAAAGCTTCCGCCAAAACAAATAGTCCAGATCGTACAAAACGGTCATACATGATCACTGCTAAATTACAGTTATATTTATGTTTAAGTCCTCCAAGGTCATTTACACCACAAACGGTAACCCAGATGCAAGATGGACGCAGTTTTCAACTGGCATAAAGTTGGCTTGACGTTATTTAGGGACCTTCTCTAAAGTTACATACGACATTGATGTACACTTTTCTAACTTCAATAGCATTTGAGGAGAATCACTTACAGTCATGAAACCAACTGTAAAGTGTTCATGTAGGTGTCAACTGTAATGCACACCTTTTAGAATATTTATTAAAATAAACTGTATTATGGCATATTTGAGTTTGAGCCCATTCAGTACTGAAAAATATACTAGCAATATTTACAACATTTTTTGAAAAATAAATATTAACATTTTGCATTATAGTTGACACCTACATGAACACTTTACAGTTGGTTTTATGACTGTAAGTGATTCTCCTCAAATGCTAATGAGTTTTAAATTATGGCATATTTTGCATTTGAGCCCATTTGGTAGTGACAAAAATAGCAATATTTACATAGCATTTGACAGTTTATTTTAATAAATATCAAAAATATAAAAGGTGTGCATTGTAGCTAACACCTACATGAACACTTTACGGTTGGTTGTGTGACTGTAAGTAATTCGCTTCAAATGCTATTGAAGTTAAAAAAAGTGTATATCAATGTCATATGTAACTTTATAAACGGTCCCTAAATATGCAACTATCCAAAGTCCAACGTCAAGCCAACTTTATGCCAGTCCAGTTTCATTTGTTTGAAAGAAAGAGCGGGTCTGCAGTTTGACATGAAAGTAGTGCCAGTGTAAAGTTGCTCCAAATGTTGTGCCATTCAAAAATTATGTCAAAATTTTATTTTAATTTTATTGGCAGTGTATGTACCTATCTATCCTATAATGATAAAAATCCATGCAGTGGTTTTTAATTTATCTGTAAAAATAATATTCCCTTTTTCAAATCGAGCCGTTCTCAGATGCCTGTCGACAGAGGATCCGCTCTCACCATAGTTGATTGACATGAGCGTTTTACCTCAGATCAGCTGTAACAGTCCAACCTCCATTGTTTCGATGCCGGAGCAGGGATGTAAGTTAGAAAAGAATATCTCCGACTGAGTGATTGAGGTGCTGGATGTAATAATGAACATGGTAATAATGAATGAAATGATGTAATAATGAACATAGTGGTCGTCATTTACTCTGGACATCTGAGCCGCTGAAGATGCAGTGTGTGTTTGCGAAGGGAATGCGCCTCCCGATCTACATAAATGGGTCTATGTTCACGCAAATCATTCGTGATCCAGCTTCACCAGAAGTGTGTATAAGGAGTTTTTTTATGAATCTCTGCAATCACCTTTCCTAATAACGTGCCAGTTAGCAAGTTTCGCGGCTAAACGCGGCTAAAGTAAACAGGCTCATCTCTCCACAGAGAGAAGAGAGGGGCGGGGCGAGCAGAGCTCATTTGCATTTAAAGGAACAATTCCTCAGAATGAGATGATTTTTGCAGAGCTGATTTTGRCAAGGTAAAAAGGGTGTTGTTTTACACTACCATTGAGAATTTTTAACCAAAGTATATTATAGACTTTTCATTAAGAACTTAAAGAATCATATCAACTTGTGGAAAATGGGCATCCGATGACCCCTTTAAATTCTTAAAAGTAGCTGAAAAATAAATGAAAAATTGCTTAAGTTTAATTAAATAAATAGTTTCAATTTGCTTTGATATATTTCAGTATGGTTTATTTTTCTGCGTATGCTGCTTCGGTTTATGTTGGCTGTATTTAACAATAATAGTGTTTGTTATGTGAAGAGGTTTAATAACGTTT
>JAHKKF010533596.1:5178-17138 GCA_019740295.1 Labeo calbasu
ATTTTGTGATGACTGTTGTTGTTTATTAAATGTTATTATTGTTACTGTTATTGTTATTATTATTATTATTATTATGTTATAAAATACAGCGCCTTTGCGATACGGGCGTCCCTTTCCCGATCCCACCCTCCTCTCTCTCTCCCACTTCACTTCCTGTCATATCTGATCTGTCCTATACAAGGCAAAAATGCCAAAAAATAAATCTTTAAAAAAAAAAAAAATGTTATTATTCAATAAGTAATATTTTATCTGAATAATAATAGTATTTAGTATCGAGAAAAAGTGTGTGTTCGTGATGGTGATTAGTTTCATTGTTCCTCCAGTAGATGGCGATAAGAGTTTTTATGTGAGTCAGCAGTAAAGATTTTTCTATTGAAAGAGACTGAAACAGGGTTAGAAACAAGGAAGTTATTTTTACTTTTAACAACACCTTGTAAGACACAGCCAACAAATGTCGTCGGAAATCACCCTTAACAAATGAAAGGATAGTACAACAAAGTTATCGCTTTCCTCAGTGGACATTCAAATGAATGTTTTATTGTGAATATGAGATTGAGCTAAAGAATGAATGCTGTATCAGATGCAGATAATCACACTCGCTCCATCTCTCTCTCATAATACTCTACATAATACAGTGAGCTTTTAATACAGTAATACAATAAGCTTTCAATGAAGTGACGCAACGTTTTTTCATTACTATATATATCGGCACACTGTGATTACCTACTGCCCATATACAGCCAAGTTGTGCATATTGATTATTATATTATATTATAGAAACTAAGAATGTTAAAAAGAAGGAAAAAAAGTAAATATAAAAAGTAATATCAGTCAATCTCCATTTTCCCTGCATGTCCCCTTAAGGCTCAAAAACATTTCCGTTCCTAGAGGATTTCTCATTAATCTTGAAACGGGAGATTCCATGTGAACTTCATGATGATCTCCCAAACAAAATGAGCAAAATAGATGAATAACAGTTGGCTGACTCGTTTTGACACCCATCATCCTTTAGTCAGGCGTAATGCACGCAGGACTGGAAGATTAATCAGCGAGAAGTAAAGTGACACACACGAGAGGGAGTGGAACGCTGGGAAGGAGCGAAGGTTGCTGAGGCCAGGACCTTTAAGAGTGTGGGATGATCCGATGAGGTGGCCTGCTCTTCTCGGGTTGACATGACATCACTCCGCTAATTAGTCCAGCGGGGAGAACAAAGCAGAGAGAGAGAATGCGAGAGATACTATTGAAATCAATGCTGCTGTCACAACTACATAATGATATATCCGCATCCATACAAGCGAGATGCATTCACACGGCAAACGTGCAAAGACGTTTCTAGCTAAAGAATATGACACAAAAGCATCCATAATGTATCAGGGTGAGTGACAATGAGGGGAAATTATAGCGTGTTTCGTGCAAACTGTGCTATTATAAAAGTCTTTGTTATGTTCTAAAAAGAAGATCTTGCAGGAGAAAGAAACGGATCAAAGGACAAAGGAGAGAAAGCTAGCCAACCGTGATTTTTCCACGTTATGATCTCAGCCCCATGAAGAAGAGGGTGAAGACGAGGAAATGTGACATATCAGCTTTTTGGTGACACTCCGTGTGGTTCATGCTCTGATGGTCAGCGCTCATTCGGAAACGGGACCCGCGACCCTTTCAACTCAGAGAAATTCGCTCATACCTTTGAGTTCAGGGCCTAAAACTAACATCTTGCCACACCTGCCAATGGCCCTAGTGACCTGAGAAAATTTACCAGGCATACATTTCTTTTTTTTTTTTTTTTTTTTTTACCAGCCATGAAACTGTATGTGCATTATATCATTAAAAAAGGCAGAATAAATTGGGGAAACACCTCTAATTATTATTATTATTATTATTATTATTATTACTATTATTGTTATTATTATGTAATCGAATTATAAAATCAAACAAATAAGTAACGATTTATCATTATAACATTACTGAACTGTAAATAATTTAATAATAATAATTATAATAATAATAACAATTTTATTTATTATTATTATTATTATTATGCAGTCCAATTATAAAATTAAACCAATCAATAAAGAATTTTCACTATAAAACTATTAAACTATAAAGTATTTAGCAATAATAACAATAACAATAATAATAATAATAATAATTATTATTATTATTATTATTATTATTATTACTACCACCACCACAACAGTATATCACAATACTAATATTTATTCTCATATTTATACTAATATTTATATATATTTTATTTCATTATTTTTTGCTTAAAATATTTAAATCATACTCTGCTGGGGGAGAAAAGAAAACTGGTCATAGTTGGTTTAACAGTCTGGATTTAGTGGGGTTTTTGTTGACAACTGATTTATAAAGCATTCTCATTACACATGCAGATGTTTGGCACAGGTTGCATTTTTAAATGCACATTAGCTACACAAACTCACAGAAATCGCAGAGATGGAGTTTGTGTGGAGCAGCATTTACTGCGAAACGAGCCGCTCACACAGCGCTCAGAAACACGCAGCACATTAAATTACATACTTGCATAATTACAACGCAGTCTTTACGATTTGACGGCTGCACACAGAATGTGTTTTTCCTTTCCACCGCACTACATTTCTATTGGTTTTTTATGGCTGCATCCAAAAACTGATAAATGCTTCCTCCGCAGGCAGAATACAGAGGTAGGAAGGCAACAAGGCACATCCGAATCCAATGATTATGTCAAATCCTGCCTGCTGAAATACCTTAATCTGATCGATTTGTGAAGGCAGCATATGTATCTTTCACTGCCTATCATATCCCACAATCCTGTGCATTCAATTCAGTGACTGTTGAGCAGTGTTGCCAAGCCCGTGGATTTTCGGTGGAATTGGGTACTTTTACAATGTTGCCATGGGTTGTTTCTTTAGTCCGCAGGTTCACTCTAAAAAATGCTGAGTTACTTTTTTTTAACCCAAATGCTGGGTTCAACTTGTTGGGTCATTTTATTGGGTTATTTGTAATATTTTTTACTCAGGTGCTGGGTAGTTTTTCTGTAAATTAAGTTGCTGGGTCATTTTTAATGCTGGGTTATTTTTTTTCTATCCAACCGCTGGGTTGAGCCTGTCTCTGACGAAACAAGTTACAGTCAGTAACAGCGTAGACTTTTTACATCCTCTACAGGAGAGATTGGTTCTCAGCGTGCGGATTCGCACTTCTTCAGCAAAATGATGGTTTGTATACATTTTATTTAATTTACAATGGCTTTACTGTGCTGTAAATTGTATTATTTTTTGCAACGCAACGTAAGGATGAGATGTCAGTCAGCTGCGTCAGCAGCAGTTGTTTTGCAGGACAGAAACACCTTTTGCCTTGCATAAAATAAATAGATTTTATTCGTTATTGTACTGAGTTAAATCTTAAAATATGTTCTGTAGTGTCAGTACTGTTTGTTTACGGGCAGTTTTTGGAGTCAGTCATGGAATCTTTCAGCTATGAGTGAAACATGAGGCAGCGGTCTGAAATTTGCAGTTAACCCAGTGAACAGCAGCCCTTCACCAGCTCAGATTTAGGCGACACACCGGCATGAGAATTAGCACTATTTCTGTAAAAAGTGATAACTTTTAAATGTTACATTTTTTGAATGTCTAAAATGGTTGTTAAACGAGTTTAAATGTGTGTGATATTGTAAACTATGCTGTATTCACCCAAATTAATTCAATTTGTCTTGTATTTTGTCCATGTGTTCTTGCTTAATAATAAATGCTCATCTTTTGATTATTGCTGTTGCCTCTAGTAATTCTGGGTGTGTTTTTAAAACTTCCAGTCCATTTTAAACCAGCAGTATAACAATTTTTAAACAACAGTTGACTTAAATAAAATAACCCAGCATGTTTGGTAAAAACATTTAACCCAACCAGCTGGGTCAAAATAACCTGGCATGTGTTCTGTCCAATATTTACCCAGCGCTGGGTTGCCAAATAACCCAAGTTCGGTTGTTTTTAACCCAGCATTTTTTAGAGTGTTTAAGCAATCTCACTAGAGGAAGGGGAAATGTGAAAAAAAAAAAAAAAAGGCCAAGTTTTGGGCTAGGTTTTATCAGAAATTGGGGTGGTTTTGTTTTGCAGACCTGGCAACCCTGCAGTTGAACTTTTTCCACTTTTAATGTGATGTCTACTCTAGTGAGAAATTGTTATTGAAATAATTAAATATTTGCTTAGTTATCACCAAAGCTCTCTTTATGCACAAATGCTGCTTAAGGAAGTCTTGAAAAAAGTTAATCTTTTAAAAACACGTCTTGAGTTTTTTTTCCCATTCCTTTTTCTCTTTCTCTTGTGTTTTTCAACACCGTTTCATATTTTTACCAAGGCTGTTTTTCACTCGCAATTGACGTTTGGCGAATGTTAATTTTAGACCCTGTTTGAGCTTTCGCCGTCTTTTCATTTTCTCGAATGGATATCAGAGACAAATGTCGAATAATATTTCTCTGGTTTGATATTAAGCGAATGCAGCAGGAGCAGGATTCACGAGAAGCGCTCCGGGGCTGAAGACGAGAGGCGGAGGTGCGGTGCGTGATGGTGAAGATGCGAGAGATGACAGACAGAAGGCAGACTGGCCAGCAGCGCGTGGGCTGTCAGGCTCAAATGCGTGATGCTGCTCGGCCGGCACCATAAATTAAACCCGTGGGAGAACCCAGGCGAGGAGAGGAGTCCACCGTAGTCATGCCGAGCGCAGATGGAGGAGGTGGAAAACCTTCATGTTGCATGCTAAATTGAGCTCGATCTCTTTACGCTTACCCATCATCGCCTAGCCTCGCTTTATTCCCCCATTCTGGCCTTTCTTTTCTCGCTGCATCGTCTGCCGTCGGTCCCTAGACCGAAATCCAATTGCACGGGCCCGTATCACTTTCAAACTGAATTTCATTTAGGTACAGTGCGGGCTGGAAGCCCCCATGGATGGATCACTTCTTGACAGAGTGGCTTGGGACTTTCGGTCAAAAGCCCACAGCATCTGCGGGTCGGTCCTCGGTGTGTCGTGTCGTGCTGTAGTCATCAATCAGCATCACATCAAAGCATCTCAGTGATGGATCTTGGATTACCTCCACAGGCTGAGAAATGACAGTCAGCAGAAGTCTGGCGCTCCGTCTTTGTCAGCGCGCCGTAGGGGATCCGCGTCGTCCCCCGTGCTGGTTTGTGGGCCTTCGGATTGTCTTCGGTTCCTGAATTTTTAAAAACGATTCTTTTTGTGAATACGTTAAATATTGAGAGTTTTTTAGATGAGTTTCTGCTCTCAAACTGATGTGTCTTGTTTTGAAGATGTTTAAATATTTTAACAACTGAGAAATGTACAGCCCAAAACAAAGATGAAAATAAACTCTTGACCATTCAGATCACAAAACAACTTGCATAAACATTATGGCTAAAGTATACTACTAGAAGTACTAGTGTTTATAATAATAGTAATAATAATAATAATAATAATAATAAAAATAATAATAATAATATATTGATAAAATTGATAAATATTATTATTATTATTATGTCAAGTTAAATTTGAAAATAATTCTGCATACTGATTATCAGTCACTTATTAAAAACAAAAAAGTTCAAATAATAATAATTATTATTATTGTTATTATTCAAGTTAAATTTGAAAATAATTCTGCATATTGATTATTAGTAACAAAAAAGTTCAAATAATAATAATAATAATAATAAAATGTTGTTTAAGTGACTGATAATCAATATGCATAACAATTTTTTGATCAATATAATACTACTACTACTACAACTACTACTACTACTAATTACATATTCTCAAGATTTTCACTTTTTAAAAATTCAAAGACAATCCAAAGGCCCACAATTTATTTTTTAGTATTATTAAGTTAAATTTAAAATTCTGCATATTGATTATCAGTCACAAAAAAGTCAAAATAATAATAATAATAACAAATGAACATTTAATGTGTTTTGACTGATAATGAATATGCAGAACTATTTTATGATCAATAAAACCATAGTATAAATAATAATAATAATAGTAAAACATTTAATATTTGTGACTGATAATCAATATGCAAAACTATTTTTGATCAATAAAATAATAATAATGATAATAATAATATATTTTTTAATATATATATTTTTTTTTTCTTTATAATTTTTATAATAAAAAATTATTTTTAGTATTATTAAGTTACATGTAAAAATAAATCTGCATATTGATTATCAGTCACAACAAAGTCCAAATAGAATAAAAGACATAGTATAAATAAATAATAATAATAAGAAGAAGAAGAAGATTATGATGATACACTTTTTTGATGAGCTTCTACTCTCAAACTCTTAGAACTGTCATAAAAATAGCAGAAAGCAACTTCTACCTGAGCTTTCCGCAATCAGAGCATCGCGATGTAACGTGTTCTCAGCCTCTGGCCAAGCAGAGCATCTGAATGATAAAAACAAAACAACTGGAAAAAAATGTTTTCTTTCATGGTCAGAGGCTGTAGCTGAAATTAGACTTACTGTGGCTGAAAGTGCAACTAGGCACATCATCACAGATGTACACCGTACCAGCTGTGGCCTTGTTTGAGATACACAAACAGCAGGAACCTTTCACACTGAGCTAAAGTCAGAAGAACTAGATATTTTTGTCTACATGCCAGTGGATTCATTTCAAGTAAATGGCAGTGAGCCTGTACTTGGATCTTCATGCACAAGACTATTCTGATATAAACTAGGATTTGGTCAGATTTTACTAAACACATCAACATGTTTAGCATAACAAGAATATTCCAGTATTCTGTTTTCTAGAAATTCAGATTTGCATTAATCAGTAAACAGTTATGAAAAGTTACAGAACAAAACACATTTTCCTCTGCTATTATTTTTCAAACATTGACCTACATTTGAAAGACTCACATGGCCTACATTTCACAGTTCATTTAGCTTTTCTGTGTATTATTGTTGACAACATGAATGAGATTTAATGAGTGGCTTGAACTATTGATATAAAATGTAACATATAAGAACAATCATCTCCATTATTTCAATGAATATAAACATAATACTGCAAAAGTGTGGGGTCAGTAAGATTATTCATTCATTCATTCATTCATTCATTTATTTATTTATTCATTCATACATTTATTTATTTTTGAGAATTTTAATACTTTTATTCAGCAAGGATGCATTAAACAACCAATAAATAATAAATAAATAAATAACCCTGAAATAACCGTATAATGATGTACACAAAAATATGAAGCAGCACAACCATTATTAATAAGGTTAATGTTCCTTGAGCAGCAAATTCTATTAAAATTCTACTAAATTCTACATGCTATTAGAATGGTTTTTGAAGGATCATGTTAATTGAAGACTGGAGTAATGATGCTAAAAATTCAGCTTTGATCACAGAAATAAAGTACATTTTAACATATATTCAGATGACAAATTGCAATTATATCTATTACTGTTTTTACTGCATTTTTTTTTTTTAATTAAAGTGCATTAAAAATTTAGTTTTGCTGAGCATAAGAGACTTCTTTCTGAATTATTAAAACAAACTTACCACAATTTTTAAAAATAATATTAGTTTTATTATTATTTAGTAGTATTATTTTTATTGTTATTATATCAATAACAGGGGGAAAATGTGCATATAAAGATAAAAAAATAATTGCTTTTACATTTTTTTTTTTTACATTTTATTTATTTATTTTTTTAATAAAGTCTTAATAAGATCTGTGTGATAATCAGAAACTTATGTGCATGTAAACATTAAGTGGTTGGTACAATCTGCATTAATCAATGGCGAATTTTCTGCTTTCAGAATAAAATAAAATAAAATAAAATGTATGTTATATATACTAGAAATTGCTATACTTGTGTTTTACGCCTGGCAGACTAAACCTTAACAGTAATCAACCACCCAGAACCCTCCAACAGCCTCATCACCTATGCAAATTCATAGCAATGTAAAAAAAAATAAAAAATACACCTAAACAAAACTAAAACCACTCAGATCACCTTATGATCTGGAGATTGCAACATGCTGGCAACTCCCTAGAATAACAGAAGTGTTTTTGGACAGGCAAGTACTAACAATATCATCTAAAATCATAAAGATCTAGTTGTTTATGTAATGAGGCTACGTTTACTTCATCTTTACAGCTTCATCTTCCCAAGTCCCAAGAGATGTGACCTCTAGCCTGCAATATAAGCCTCAGCACCTTTAACAGCACCAGCCACCGCTCACTGCCAACATCATAAACGAGTCTCCACATAATGATCTGCCCTACTATGATCTTCATATACAGCTCTTTCATTAATAACCCACACCTTCAGCTGCTCAGCCAGTGACTCAGTAATTCCTCACTCTCACAGCGAATCTGACGCTTCTAAGGTCTGTGCTTTGCTTCTGAGAAATAAGGATGCTTCTTTTCGCAGACAACAGCTCACAGCAGTGCTCCTGCGCCGGAAAAGCCGGCTGAAACCTCAAAAAAAGCAGCAGGCAGTAATGATTCTGACATTCACGGCGAAACAAAATGGTGCATCTCGAAGATTTTACAGACAGGAACGTCCTTGCGAGGCCCAGGTCGGTGACTCAGGACTTAATTGCGAAAGGGAAAATGTGCGAGGAATAACAAAAACTCCCAAACTGCTTAGGAACAGATGTGAGTGTCGGCCCATCACAAATAATGCATCTAAAAGCCAAACAAACAAATCAATATGAGCACAGACCTTCAGAATAAAAGGCATCGCAAACTGGTGTCTACAAGGATGCAAAAGCGCAAAGGTTTTGTTTTAATTTTCAGGATAACCATCGTATATGAAACTCCAATAAAGCACAATACCTTCACATTTCTTGTATTTGTTGGCAAAGAAGTAGCAGGGTTCAAAAGAAGCAATCAATTTGTCCTTGCTGAACAATTTATTGATCCATTGGCCATCAAGGACCAAACTCAAATCCCTTAAATCCCATTAGAGCTGAGGATGGGGAAAAGGGGAAAACAGCACGAATCAATCAACGAGGCCTTCAATCTGAGCAGAAAGGGAACAAACACACCTCGGAGCAGCGCATGAGTTTGTCACAGTCTGATTCACCATCTGTCTGTCCGAGCGGTGGAGAGCGGCCTTGGATCAGGTATTCTTTCTGAAAGCAGATTTCTGGATACCTTCAATGACATGAGATTCATGGACAGTCCCTCGTGGGTGGAAAAAAACAAAACAAAACAAACACATTAGAAATCACAAAAGAGATATCTCTCAAAAATGGAAACCGTATAGTCATTTATAAATGTTTTTTTTTTTGATAAATGTAAAAAAAAATCTGTAAAAACAGTAATATTTTGAAATGTTATTTTACATTTTACATTTTTGCTATTTTAACATTTAATTAACATGTAATTTATTCCGGTGGTCAAAGCCGAATTTTCAGCATCATTACTCCAGTCTCTAAAAAATGAAAACCGTATATGAAAAATATTTGAAATGCATTTACAAATATTAATATACATTACCTTTTAAACATTTGAGGTTGGTAGGATTTTTTTTTTTTGATAATTAAAAAAAAAACAAACAAAACCAGAAAAAACAGTAATATTCTGAAATGTTATTAAAATTTAAAATAACTGTTTTCTGTTTTAACATATTTTAAAATGTAATTTATTCATATGATCAAAGCTGAATTTTCAGCATCATCACTCCAGTCTTCACATGATCCTTCAGAAATCATTCTAATTTGCTGATTTGATGCTCAGAGAAATGTTTCTTATTATGACGATGATGAAAACAGCTGTGCTGCTTCATATTTTTGTGGAAACCACGATACATTTTCATCAGGATTCTTTGATGAACAGATTCAAATAAATTCAAATTCAAATTCAAATAAACAGCAACTTTTATTTGGAATATATATCACTTCCAGAGCAAAAATGTACATATAATGTACTTAACTCTGTTGTCATCCAAGATGTTTATGTCTTTCTTTCTTCAGCTGTAAAGAAATTATCTCCATATAGTGGAATTCTATGGTGCCCAGGGTTGCCAAGTCCGCGTTTTTTCCGCAGAATTGGGCTAATTTAACACTTGTTTTTCATGTCTGCGGGTTGAAATGACCCCAATAACGTAATATTTATCCCCTGGAATGCCAGAAGAACCCCTTCAAAAAAACGTGTATTTTACCCCCCAGAACACGATTTTTACCGGGGGACCCCTAAACAATCCCAGCCAAGGAATAAGGGTCTTATCTAACGAAACGATTAGTCATTAAAATATATATATATAGATATATATTTTTAAACCTCAAAAGCTTGTCTTATCTAGCTCTGCCATGCGTATTCTGTGCAGTCCTGTTCAAGACAGTTAGGATATGTTGAAAAACTCCCATGTCATTTTCTCTTCCAACTATAAAATTATCCTACATCGCTGTTTTATCTTTTATTGTAAAGGGTGTTTAACCTTCTTTGTAAACACTGGGTCACTGTGTTGAAGCTGCATTTAAACTGCATTTTGGAAGCTCAAACTCGAGGGCACCATAGAAGTCCATTATATGGAGATCATTCCTGAAACATAATTTCTTTACAACTGAAAAAAGAACGACATGAACATTTTGGATGACAAAGGGGTGAGTACATTATCTGTAAATTTCTGTTCTGGAAATGAACTAATCCTGTAACATAATAAATGTCTTTTTTTTTCTTTGATGAATCAAAGTATTCAATAAAATTATTAATCACTTTTCCTTTTTCATTTTTTATTGCCAAACCAATTATCTAGCAAATTATATTTGACAACTGCAGATCTACTTGGTGTGTAGAATGTGAAACGATAACAATTTTATTTTATTATTATTTTTTTTGTGTGCTTGTGCCGTCTTTCCAAATAAATGACACTCAGTTTTATATTTTGTTTTCAAATTCAAAGACGTTAATTTTTGAGCATTTTGGGCTTAAGTGTACTTTTTGGTCGACAGTACAATTTCTACAACAGCTTGATCCGACATCTAAAATAAATAGCAAACAATCCAGCCAGTCACACCAATCACTCATCAAAATGAAAACAGAAAGAGACTGCACAAAGTACCCACTATTATCTTTCACCATCAGTCCAATCAAAATAAAAGCACGTCAAGCTAATATCACTTTGATGTTCTGCAATTTCAGTTTTCAGCATAACAACCTTGGCCTACTTGAGACGGCAACTTTGACCAGCTCTGCTAATTCGAAAAACTCCGAAGCAGAAACGGTGCTAGCGTGCACCGAGTTACCTCTGGGCCACTGCCAAGTGTGTTTCTGAAAATTAAAGGAGGACTAAAAAGCATCACAGCACCTCCTTGAGTTCTAAATTCCCCGCACTGGCATGTAGGCCATGCTTCTTTGATTTAACACATTTATTCACCACATTACGCACCAATTATTTCTTCCTAGGTGAAGGGAAGTGGGCTATAAAGCTCCCTTGCCATTGAACAAAGAGTACGAGAGTGGAACACAGACACAAAACCTGTTAACGGATGTATGAGAGGAGGCCATGACTGAAAGGAAATTATGGCCGACGCAGGGGAATTAGGGGTTCATGTTCTCTCAGGAGGTGATGGGACGTAATTTGTTCAAATGGGAAAATCGTGAAACCACAGAGACCAGCGTTGTTGAGCCAACTGCCATCCCTCAAGAGAACAAAGAAGACTAGTGTTGATTAACCAGCTTCGCAAGAACACCATTCAACCCGTGTTGAGGAACATACCATGGCGGATATCTTTATCCAAGCAATTCTTGGCAAAAATCATCATTTCAGAGAATTCGCAAGAATGCAGATGTGGATACAGCTGTGGAGATTTGCATACTGACAATCAGAAAAGATATCATAATTAAGATGGGGATGGTTTTTCAAACATTTGAACTGTTTGATTGTTTGGAATTTAAAGAAAACTACAGAAAAATTTCCTGAAATGTGCTCACCCTCAGGACATCCGAG
>JAHKKF010533597.1:0-20473 GCA_019740295.1 Labeo calbasu
CCCTCTTCAATTGACACAGGTTTTGTTTATTTTTAAAACTGAGATGACCAATCAGTTTTTGGGTAAATATTGGCAAGGCTAAACAAAACCACAAAATTGTTTTTTTTTGTTGTTTTTTTTTTTTTCAGCACAGAACTATGGTTAAAACAAACTATATTGTGAATGCCGCTCTGGAGCCACTGGGTGGCGCTACAGGACAGTTTATAAAAAAACATCTGCAGCCATTATGAATTAAAGCAGACTGAGGTTTGGACAAATATGCTGGAATCCAGACAACAGAAACTCAAATACGAGAGTTCTCGGTTTGATGACTAGATCATTTGCAGACTTGCTTCTAGATTTATTGATTTTTGTTTAGGTTAAATATATTTTAATTAATTTCTTTACTGTTGCTATAAAAAAAAAAGTTTAGATGAAAGTAAAAGTACTGATGGCAATGTTATAGTACTGAACTGAATGAACCATATTCATGGAAATTTTAAAATACATTAGAGTTGGTACAAGGCGCTTGTACTTGAATTTGACTTTTTGGAATTTAAGGCCCGGAAAGCCATTAAAAATAGCAATATTCCTGAAGAGGTAGTTGAATGTTGCTTGAATTATTTAAAGACAATGACCTGGTTTCTCAGACAGGCCATACTTTAATTAGGACATTTAGGTCATTTTTATAAACGTGCCTTTAGAAAAAAAAAAGATTACTGGTGTGCATCTTGAGACAAAACAAATGCACTGACATGTTTTAGGCTTAAAGCCTTGTTTTGAAAACAGGGGAATGAAATAAGTGTTTAATTATTTCAATAAGCACATATCTTTTGATACAAACGCTGCATTGTCTGATGCTGAGCTTATGTAGCCCTGGCCTTTTTCAGCGCTGCTTTCAACTTTACAATGCTCATGATCACTTTCAAATATTTATTGCAATATACAGTGATAAATGTAAGATTGACTTGAATGGTGTGAGATGGTTGGATGCTTTCAACTGATTCCTATTGAACTGTCAGCAAATGAACTGCAGCTCAAACTATTTCAAATGTGATTTAAGCTACAAACTCCATCATAATGCACAATGTTTCCATCTAACATGTATTTTGAGCTGCAGCTCGTCATGTTAATGGAGTGTTTCACTAGTTAGCAGTAAACCAGTTACCTCACCCCAATATGGAGCAGATTTGTGTTGGATGTTTTCTTTGGAATGGAAATATGGATATTTTATTAGTAAACATCATACTTTTCCCTGCTTATTTCAGCTAATGCTATACCACTGGCTTAGCTCGTTCGCTTTCGTACTGATGGTGTCGTGTAAGAAAAGAGCAACAGACAAACCGAATCAATTAAGTGAGTTATTTACACTGGAACCGCTTCGGTTGATTCAAACTCGTGATCATTCAGTTCAAGCGATTCACTAGCAAAAACGGATCATATTAAAAGAGCCATTCATTTTTGGATTTCGACATCGCTTGTTAGGATTTTAAAAAGCACTTCTAGTGATGGTGAAATATGGAGCTTTTCGAATCAGTTAAACCAGGAAAATGATTCACTGTTTCGAAGCACTCCAAACGGACCATGTATCGCGAATCACTGACTCCGATCGGGACTTCAAATCGCTTATCGCGAATCAGACGGAGTGGGTTTGTGAATCGTTTTGGATTGGAACTTCGGGTATCGTGAATGGTTTAGAAATTCGGTTTGTTTGTATTTTCTCCTCGGAGTAAGGTCTTTGCACACAGAGTCCAAAAATTTCTTCCTTTCATATCAAAATGCTTGCTACGGATGCGAAAACGGAGAAAATCCTGATCCGAATTTTTTTTCATGACGGATGAAAGTTTCAAAGGCACTGTGTAAACCTCACTGAGATCATTCAACATGAGGTCGTAATCCTTTTTTAACGTGCGAAAATTTCAGACTCCATGTGCAATGACGTTTACACACTGACTCCGAAACTTTTGCCCGTCATAAAAAAAAATCGGATCAGGTTCTATTTTCTGCGTTTTCACATCCGTAGTAAGCATTTTGATAGGAAAGGATGACAAATGTGAAAAAAATAAATAAATCGCATAGGAAAATTTCGGACAAATCTCTATATAAATAAAGAAATAAGAGGTTTAGAGCCAGATTTTTGTTTATGTATTTAAAATTTAGCTAGCAGGAAACACACATTAATTATTATTTTCCCATATTACCTTTGAGCAGTCAATCAATCAAACTTACAAGAAAAGTCACTTGCAAAATGAGATTGGGGGAACATGAAAAAAATCTGAGCAAAATGTCTGTGTGGTTCATTAGCAAACGAGTGAATGAATCTTCCTCAGAAGAGACAAAAACAGCAACTCACTTCAGTGTCTGACTTATATTATAATTACGTCCATAAGCTTTTTGTGAAATTTGGCTGAACTGATGAATCTGTTGTTTGATCTCTTTATATTTAAGGAGAGAACTACAGTTTCCAAAGTCGGTCATCGCTTGTTATGATTTTCAAGGGTGTAGAAGACGCCCTGAGACGCCCTGACATGTCTTTACCAGTATCCACACACTACTATACTGACCCTAGCAATAATTTTGAATAAATGTATGTTGTTATGTCCCCACCAATGCCAAAATCAAACCTACACCTTTGTTTTTAATGTGTACAGTTAATATATGGTTATATATTTAATATTTAATCCATATTTTAAATTGGTATCACACCTGTTGCTGCCAGAATAACGGTACATTTTAAATGTTATGTGCTTTATTATTGCTTGATAAGTGAGATTTGAACCTTATAAACCCTGCTGTATAATATGTGATACTCCTCTACATGATCAACAAGATGAAAACTTTGCTGTCACGCTCAATCTGCTCCATTCCTTCTGTTGTTTGATTGATAGTTTAGAGGGGAGTTTAATTTTTGTAGTGTAACTGTACAAACATCCACTTCAGCTGGTGCTTTATTTGTTCTTCTCTCAAACATCATTGGGTTGCACTGCATTATATGTTTGGACCCTTTCAGTCTCATTTTACTAAGACATATTGTTGGAAATATAGAGCGACAACTGATATTTAGATCATTTTATGTCAGTATCTGCTATACTTTTATAAAGATCTCACTGATTTACATTATAAGCATCATAATTTCATCATATAAATATCAGCATCTGCACCAAATTCATGTTTTTGCTCAGCTTGAGTCTCTGAATAAACCTGAGCTCCATATTCTGACAATTTCAAAAATCCTTTGGAAACACAAAACACATTTGCAAACTCGTAATATATTTTGTCTAAAGGTTTCATTTTAAGGAATGATTTTTCCAGCTATTATTTTTTATGTCAGGCTTTACAGGGTTAAAGAATACCGTAGTATTGGCAATTCTGTAAAGCAGCGGTATTATACGATGCCAGTGTCGTCCATGTCAAATCATCGTTTTTCTAAGTGGAAGCGAGCGATCCTGAGACCTGATGGAGTTCGGCAGCCGCTCTGAAAGAAGGCCAGCGCTCGAGTCGCCCGTACAACCAAAAATATGTTTTTATTGTGAATGTACATCTAAACCCCTCACGAGTGTGAAGACAGAACAGAACGTGGTCGTACAGACGGCAGAGGCGGCGTTCTCATCGCCGGAGGCCACAGGGTGTGTGTGGAGGTGCGTGTGGCCGTCAGACCTCAGTGCATATGGATCGAGTCACAGAAACACAGTTTACAAGTAGTTGGTCATTATAAGAAGCACCATTACAAACCCCTCCGTTCCAGGGGTCCTCTAGTTTACAAATGCGATCGCGAGTAAAAAAGTGACACGGTTACAGTATAGACACACTTAAATTACATGGACAGGGTTTCTGAGGGTCTTACAAAGATCTGCATTCGCTCTTACACGGTCTGAGGCCTTCAAAAGGTCTGAAATCAAAGCAGAAAGACTTCAGTTCATAAATGTTGCACGCACTGCAAAAAATGAATCTCTTCCTCAGTATTTCTGTCTTGTTTTCCAGGGCAAATGTCTAAAGATTCTTAAATCGAGATGCAAAATGAACACGTGAAGTCTTGTTTTCTGAGAAATTAAACAAGTTTATGCTTAAAACAAGAACAAATGTCTGTCGACAGCTGTCTCCTATCATGTTTTTGTGTTTAATTTTGGGATGTCACATAGAAGAAAGCTGATCGGAAACGGCAAGATGCGCATAAAATCTTAAAATGGGCTCAACTGAGGGAGATATTTCTTTTATTCAATGAGAAAACATGCATAAACTGATGGAAACACATTTACTGAATTTCTAGATGTGCAACAAAAAAGTCATGTGATTTTTGCCTCAACAGATCATGTGATTGGAAAACGGCCAGTAGCTGCGATGTCACTTTAGAACGAAACAACGTTTTCACAAATTCGTTAGTTCACACAGTGATTATTTACAAAAAAACGTACACCTTGGAACTGTTTTAAGAGTTTGCGTTTTAGGCCCTTACTTTCGACACATTTTAGTGCAAATGCACGGCCAAAACACAAGTTTTCAGTTTTTGGTTGAAAATGGTGCCCCCTTAATTACAAACACACTTTAGATTGATACATTTCTCAGAAAATGAGACTTCCTGTTTTGTTACTTTCAGTGTTGGGGAAAGTTACTTTTAAAAGTAACCAATTGCGTTACTTAGTGTGGAAAGTAATGCATTACATTATGTTACGTTTGTGTCTGAGCTGTGTTTATTTATTTTTAATAACAAAAAACCCAAAAGTTACATTTTTGGCAACTGCGTTGCTTATTAGGAAAACTCAGATATTTGTAAATTTAAAGTAATGCATTACTTTACTAGTTACTGGAAAAAAAGTCATCGGATTACATAACTTGCGCTACTTGTAATGCGTCACCCCAACATTGGTCACTTTGCTTCTCCACTAAATGTATCTTGATGTAAGGATCTTTAGACATTTGCACTGGAAAACACGACTGAGGAAAAACAGCAGTTTTTTGCAGTGTGATCAGAATTACAGTACAAGTTATTTCCATATTCTAGTGTTTCTGAGCACAAATATTCAAAACATAAGCTGTTTGTTTCGTATAATGAATGAAACAGTAATGGCGATCTGTTGGGAGTGTTGCATGCTGACGTTCTGTGTTCCATTCGATTTATTCCTTTATTGCTCTGAAGTGATCTTGATAAGAGCTGCAGAAACCCCGTTAGCATATTTGCAGAGAACAGAAAGGCTAGCGTCGGGCAGCCGCAGACGGCGTGGGTCGGTTATTACAGTGCATGAATCTACGCGCTCACGTGACTAGCACCGGTAAGATACGATAGACTGAGCGAGAGCGAGAGCCGGGCCGCGGCGCGGCGCGACCCTTCCGTCCGTTGGTCCGCGGCGGCGGTGGGAGTGTGTAATATGGTATGCGAGCGTATGATGCGCGGTGCGGTACGTGCTGCTCTTTGGGCGAGGCTGCGGCAGTCTGTCCGTGTGTCCGTCAGTGCAGGACGATCTGTACGCTCATGTGCAGAGCGTCTCCCAGCTGCCCGCTGAGGTAGTCCGTGTCGGGCCGCTCTCCCGTGGGCTCCCTGCTGCCGGACAGCGGCACGCTGCGGATTTGTAAATAATACGCTCCCGGCCGGAGAGCTTTCTTCTTGGATATGTGCAGGTAACTGACGCCGTCCTTCTGGTTCATGCGGAACAGGCCGTCGTCGTTGCCGTAGTCGATGGTGTAGCGCACGTGGTTGGAGAGCGTGGACAGCGCCGGCACGAAGTCGATGATGTGGTCTTTGCTCTTCAGCGTGCTGATGTTCAGCTGGAGCTGCAGCGTGTTGTCCACGTCCACGCTGGCCAGACTCACCCAGTCCAGATCGTTCTGCACAGACACACGCGGGTCCTTAGGAGGAGCTTCATCTCCAAACACACATTCACGCATGTCGCAAATTACTCTACAAACATACACCTATCAACATGCTAATCACGTTAACAACATGCTAGCAGCTTGATAATCATGTCAGCAACATGTTAATCATGTTAAAAACATGCTAGCAACATGCCAGTAACTTGCAACTCATGCTAACAACATGTTAATTATGCTAGCAACATTCTAGAAACGTGTTAGTAATTGTTAATCATGTTAGAAACATGCTAGCAACATGCTAATCATACTAAAAATATGCTAACAACATGTTAGTAACGTGCTAATTATGCTAGCAACATGTAAATCATGTTAACAACATGCTAGCAACAGGCTAATCATGCTGACAACATGCTAATCATGTTAAAAACATGCTAGCTACATGTTAATTATGCTAAAACATGCCAGTAAATTGCTAATCATATTAGAAACATGCTATCAGCATGCCAATCATGTTCAAAACATGCTAGCAACATGCTAATCATGTCAAAATCATGCTAACAACATGCTAGCAACTTGCTAATCTTGCTAGTAACGTTAACATGCTATGTATCCATTTTTCTAATAGACTGTTGTCTTCAAAACTTTCAGACATTAATAAACTGAAAACCATCAAACTCTTGAAACTTTTTAAACTCTTTAAACTATCAAAACTTTTAAAACTTTCAGGCTAGGCCTTCTCAAGCCAACTTTAAAGTTTGTCTCGGCAAATTTTTAAACTAGTTTCTGCAGTAATTATAACAAAGCTGCTTGGTTTTAAACATTTTACTGACAAAAACCTGAGAGTGTTGATTTTAATATTCCAGAAGTTACAAAAACATGACCAGATGTGACTGACTGTATGATCACAACTGAGCATGTGCTGCGTTTATATCAGGGTAATGAGTCACACAGAGGTTATATGTGTGTCAGTGAATGCTTTATTACCCGAAGCTCCTCAGTTCCATTGACATTTCTTCGTTTGCGGCCCTTCTTAGGATAGCCGTTGATCTTACACTCGTAGCAGGCCTCAGGAGAGAGAGCGTTCTCATCATCGCCGGCCGGAGTGTGAGGAGATCCACCGGGCGGCAGACCCGCGCTGGACAGACAGTGCCTGAAACACACACGCATGCATGAGTGACGCAGAAAAACACAACAAGACAATAAAATTAAGAAGAGTATGGATCTACATATTTATTAGGGGTTCAAACACGTAACGCTGAATCCCTATTGTAATTGTTAGAATGGTCACAGCTCAGCAATCTCCACATAAAACTGATCGTGCAGACCAAACTGTAAGTCGCAGAGACTTGAAACTTGGAGGGATGGTAGTACTCTCACTGCCTACAATGTGACCAAGACTCGCCCCAATCGGCCTGACGGGGGCGCTGCAGCGATCAGAAGTATGAAATCGCTCATAACTCCTAAACCGTCAGTCGCAGACTCAAGTGTTTTATGTCGCTGGAATCCTTGGCTCATGGTGGACAAAGCGCATGATTCAGATTCAGTCGTGAGCCTTTGCGAAATTTTTGGGTATTTCACATTTTTTTGAAAAACCTAATTTTGTCAACCAGTCCTAGGTTTTTCGCCCGATCAGAACCAAACCAGTGCAAAAAAAACTCTGGACAGTGAATACCAATAATTATCAAAAAAAAAAAGTATCTCTAAAAACATGGTCGCCGTTGGCTGACAAAGTTTGAGCACCTGTTAGACAAGGTTCCTGAAGGCCGAACAGAACGAAACTTAGTGGGCCTGTTTAACTCACGGCCCCAAAGGTCTGTGAGAAATTTGAAAGAAAATGGTCACTGGGGGGCGATATCGCATTTTTCGAGGGTGTAAACGATTGTACGTTTTTTGCACACATGCACGAAATTCATATCATATGACAGAACACCCCATTCCGGACGACTTTGCCTCTAGAACCACTGCTGTCAATCAAATCATTTGTTAAATGATTGAGAAGATGTCAAAAACCTACTTTTGCAAACTAGTCCTAGGTTTTTAGCTCAGTCTGGAAAAAAACAGTACAATTTTCTAGACTCTCTAGGTCAATAATTTACCAAAATGTTGAAATTTACCCTTTGGGAGGCTATAACAGGGTCATTCAGAAAAGGGGCCTGTCCAAATTTACCCAAAATCCTATAAAGCCTAAAGGAAAACTCAAAACTTCACAAAGCCTGGTGAGCACATGCGACATGTGATTCTAAACAAGCATGCAAAGTTTTAAGGAGATCGGACCGCAGCTGGCACTATAGTATAAACGTTAGTCATAAACATTAAAAAAAAAAGTCACATTTCTATGGCAAATTACCTGCATTTGCCAAAAATGTTTTTTTTCAATCATTGATTTAGGTGGACTTGCTAAACAATATGTCTTTGTCCATATTTGCTTAAATGCCTTGAAGCGCTTGATCACTGCTTGCAGCTAGATTTTTTATATATTTTTTTTTGTATTTTAATATATCTATTTTGCTTTATTTTCACTGTGTGTGTGAGTCTGACCCCTGTCCAGCTCGCAGGTATCCAGGTGGGCAGCCGCACAGGTATCCTCCATCGGTGTTGGAGCAGCCAAAGGTGCAGGGGTTCTGTGTTGAGCTGCACTCGTTGATGTCCTGACAGCCACCCGTCATCTGTTCGAAGGCGAAGCCCGTCGGACACAGGCAGCGGAAACTGCCCAGCGTGTTGTGACACGAGGCGCCGCCACATATCTGACTGTTCTGGCACTCGTTCTCATCTGGACACACAGACACACACGGGGTCAAAGGTCAGGCCTGTTCCCACAGCGCCACGACACTGACCTACATTTACACCCTGGCAATCTCTCGGTGAGCAGACGCAATGTCTGAAGCAGCACGAGGACCAGCCGGATTCACATCAAAGATCAGCAGAATTTAATCAGCACAGGAAAAGCAGAGTGTCTAGTCACAGACCGACAGACCCCACAGAGGATGCTGGGAAAACACTAACTTCACACACATAGACCGGGATAACAAAATTGATTTCCTGTTTGAATTGATTCATATTTTGATGAACTGATATTGATTCCTAAATCCCTAGATTAGTATTTTATTCCGCATTTTTTCAATTGATCCATGAACAAACGAACATTATTTGTTTCACCTGCCATTCAACATTCTTTGTGCTTTGTTACTTTTAATATAAAACAAAGTACCAGCTTTTAAATTGTGTCAATTATATTACTAAATTCAAACAATAAATGCCATTTTGCCGCTCTTTAATGTGTCACAAATTAACACTGTAATCAAATAAAAAAACAAAAACAAAAAACAAATAAGGACTATAATTCAATTGAAAACTCAAATCAGAATCAAATCAGGCAGATGGACAGAAAGACAGAAGGACAGACAGCCTGACTGACAGACAGATGAATGGACAGATAGATAAATGGACAGACGGACATAGAGACACAACAACAGATGGACAGACTGACTGACAGATGGATGGATGGACAGATAGACAGACTGACGGACGGACGGACGAACAGACAGAAAGGGAGACAGACAGAAGGACACATAAGCAAACGGAAGGACAGACAGACAGAAGGACAGATAGGCAGATGGACAGACGGATGGATGGACAGACAAGGAGATGGACAGAAGGACAGACAGATGGACAGACGGATGGATGGACAGACAGGGAGACAGACAGACGGAAGGACAGACAGACAGAAGGACAGATAGGTCGACGGACTGATGGATGGACAGACGGATGGATGGACAGACAAGGAGACGGACGGAGGGACAGACAGATGGACGGATGGACAGACGGAAGGATGGACAAACAGGGAGTCAGAAGGACAGGCAGACAGATGGACAGACTGACAGACAAATGGACGGCCAGACAGACGGATGGATGGATGGACAGACAAGGAGACGGACGGAAGGACAGACAGATGGACGGATGGACAGACAGATAGATGGACGGACAGGGAGACAGATGGACAGACAGACAAATTGATGGACAGACAGACGGAAGGACAGACAGACAGACAACACAGACAGACGGATGACAGGAAACAGACGGACAGACAGGTCTCACCGACGCACTGGTTCCACTGGTAGTGCTGCAGGTATCCCTGTGGACAGCTGCATCTGTAGCCTCCCACCAGATTCTGACAGCCATGCTGACAGCGATGATTCCCCACACACTCGTCCATGTCTGATACACACACACTGTATTAGTGAAACCTTCTGATGTATGTGTGTGAGTGCATGTGAGTGCATGTGCGTGTACCTTCACAGTGCTGGCCGTTGGGGTCGAGGGAGAATCCTCTCTGACACTCACAGTTGAAGCTGCCGGGGCTGTTCTGACACACTCCGTTTGGACCGCAGAGTCCCGGTTCAGTGGCACACTCGTTATTATCTGTCACACACACACACACACACACACACACTTCATCACTCTATGAACCATGAATGTTGATCATGATGTGTGTGTCGGGACAGGAAAGGGAAGTGCTTGAGGACACAGTGCTGGGTTTGTGTTTTAAAGCTGTTTACTTCAGCTAATGGATCACATCTAAACACCAGCTGCTGTGACCACGGCAACAGAACCGGTACATCTCAAAACAGCTGACAGCTGGGTCACCGTGGCACCAGACGACTGGAGCGGCAGACGTGACATCATCAGAGCACCTTCCTCAACATCTGTTCAAGACCAACGCGCAGTACCGGAGTATTTGGATATGTACCGTGGTATTCATTCAGGAAACACTGAAATGACCTGAACTGAATTTCCAAGCTGACAGATGAAACTATTAGCTAAAATTATTGTTAAACAAACTGAAACCATAAAAACATCTTTGTTACTTGAAATAAAGTTACCTGAAATAAAACTAAATATAAAAACAAACATATAATATATATATATCAACTAAATCCAACAAAAAGTTTTTTATTTCTAATTTTTGACAGGGCTTTTTTAGATACTGTAGCAAAAAAAAAACTACTAGTTTACACAAATGACGTTGGAACTGTGTCTTCTCCCTTGTAAACATCTATTTAGTTTCTACGTGTGAGAGTGTGTGTTCTCACCGATGCAGGCCGTGTGGTGTTGTGTGAATCCCGGTGGGCATTTGCAGGTGAATCCTCCGATGGTGTTGACACACAGGAACTGGCAGTTGTGTTGTTTGGTGGCGCATTCGTCCAGATCTGGAGACACAGAGAATCAGAAAACACACACACACACACACAAACACGTGCGCACGCTGTCCCGCCGGTGAACCTGAGTTCTGATTCTGCGGGCGTAACACTGCACTGGTGTAAATAATGAGCCGTGTGTCATTAATGTGATGTGTGTTTAATCAGCCGTGTGTTCGTGTGTGTTCTGCTCTTATCTGGGGCAGGAGGAAGTCAGGTTTAGTCTAGACTCACTAACCGCTCTCTGTGTTTGTGTGTGTGTGTGTTTTACCCCGACAGCTCTTGGCGTCGTCCTGCAGCACGTATCCACGTGGACATGAGCACAGATACCCGCCCTCCGTGTTCTTACAGATGAAGTTACAGGGTTTAGGAGCCTGAACACACTCGTCCACATCTACGTACACACACACACGAGATCAGGTTTAGACAAATCTGATCATTAATTTAGTGAAATATCATGACTTACTCTGAACACATTTAATGTATCCATAATCATTCATCTGATTAAAAAAAAAACAAAGTCTAAGAGTTGACCTGATATAGTGAAACAAACGTTTTGTTATTGTTATATTTATTACTATAGTTATCACAGTTATCATTATAGTTTTCGCTATAATTGCTGTTATAGTTATCGCTATAGTCAAATCTCAAACGCTCGTCTTGTCTTTCTCTCCCTGAACTCTGTGTATTCTGACTCAAGACAGTTCGGGTATGGCAAAAAACTCCAATCGTATTTTCTCCCTCAACTTCAAAAATCATTTCAAAATCGTCCTACATCACTGCAGAAGTACCGACACAGTCTTTACAAAGTGAACATGCAAAGAAGATCAAACACCCTTAACAAAAAAGGTAAAACAGTGATATGGGATGATTTTGAAGGTGAGAACATGAGATGGGAGTTTTTCTACATACACTAACTGACATGAACCGGAACAAAAACAGTCCAGGCAGAGTAAGACAAGACGAGCGTTTGACATTAAAAAGTATAGAAATTGTATTATTTTTATGAAAATAACCGTTTTCGCTAGATAAGACCCTTCTTCCTTCGTTTGAAGCCGCATTTAAACTGCATTTTGGAAGTTCAAACTCGGGGCACCATATCAGTCCATCATATGGAGAAAAATGCTGAAATGTTTTCCTCAAAAAACATAATTTCTTAAAGACATGAATATCTTGGATGACAAGGGGGTGAGGACATTATTTGTACATTGTTGTTCTTGAAGTGGGCTTCTCCTTTAAGGCACGTTTCCATTACAGCTTTGCGCAAAACTCTGAAGATATTTTATAAATGTTGACAGAAAGGTATGGCGAAACGACGGCTTTTCCATGAACTGATGTTATGCAACTAAAACTTAATTTTTTTCTCTCACGTTAGGTCATGGCATTAGGTGTTTTTTTAATTCGCAATATAAAGGGTAATGGAAACGCAGCTACTGTTAGTGTCACCACTACACTTGTCATTTATAGTCATGGTTTTAGTTATTAGTTATTGCTGAAGTTATTGTTCTAGTTATCATTGTAGTTATTGCTATATTTATTGTATTTGTTGTAGTCATCAGTAGTGTCTCCTCAGAAGAGATCTCAGAAATGTCTCAAACTGTGCTCACTACTAAAACAGTCAAACAATCATCTGTGATTCGGACTCACCCACACACTGAGTGCTGCTGATGTCACTGGTGTATCCCGGCTTACAGACGCAGCTGAAGGAGCCCAGCGTGTTCAGACACTGGCCGTTCTTACACAGGTTCCCCATCACCTTACACTCGTCAATATCTGCACAGCACACACAGATCACGCACAGATCCACACACGAACAACACACGCTCAATCGGCACGAACACGCGCGGCGTCTGCGTTACCCTGTCCGTCGGTGGTGTATCCGGGTCCCAGCGGGCACATCTTCTTGTACTGCGTGGTCCCGGGCAGCGGGCAGAGTTCGCAGTTGGGCCCCCAGCCGCGGCCCCCGTCACAACAGCACTCGGACTTCCTGACGCTGACGCGACTGCTGGAACTCATCTGACACATGGTCTGGAGAACCTCCAGGAAGCAGAAGCCCTGACGGTTATCTGACACACAAACACACACACAGCGTACAGTGTGTTTGAGATGCTGGTGTTCCAAATAGATGTTTTACCAGCTTTACGGCGGTGAGACACACTCTTACCGATGCACTCGGTTCTGCTGGGACTGGGACTGAAGCCCTGATCGCAGACGCAGCGGTAACTGCCCACCGTGTTCTCGCAGCGGCCGTTCTCACAGATGCCCGGTTTGGCCGTGCATTCGTTCAGATCTGTGCACAAACACATGCGTCAGGCGTCTGAGCGCCGAAGAGAGCGTCGGCAAACATCGGGACGTAATGCGCTCACCCACGCAGCCGTCTCCGTTGGGCTGTCTGGTGTATCCCGGCGAGCAGATGCACATGTACGTGCCGATCAGATTCTTACAGGTCATTCCTCTGGACGCGCAGTCGTCCAGCCCGTCCTCACACTCGTTCTGATCTGATGAGCACAAGCGGAGCGTTCACACGTGACGATACGCGTTTGCGATGCTGAAAGAGTCGTCTTTACCTTTGCACATCCGGCGGTCTTCTCTCAGCACGTATCCCGCTGGACATTTGCATTCGTACGACCCCACCGTGTTGACGCAGCGGAACGCGCACAGCAGGGGATTCTGGGAACACTCGTTGATATCTAACAACACAGCATATGTTTTAATGAAACACCGGTGAATTCACACTAGAGAGTGTTTGACATCAGCGCTCGGTCTGTAAACACGTGGATGATTCACCATCACTGTGAAACAATCCAGACTAACTGGAGCAAGTGAAGCTACTGATGCTGTTACGGTTTAATGTATGTCTCTTTGCGGCTTTGCAGATGCTGCATATCATGCAACGCCACTTTGAGCATGTTTATGTAGCAAAATCAAATAAACAGAAGCATAGCAAATAAAGCATAAGGGGCCGTTCACACAGAACGTGTTTATGCACTTAAAAAGGAGAAACACAAGGATTGGAGATTTTTTAAAAGTTGAGCTATTTTTAACTTAAGATGATGCTCTAAAAATCATGCATGAGATGCTGCAGTGATGCAAAATGTGAATATAATGGCGAAAGGCATGCATCTAATATGTTTACATAGAAAAACAATGAAAAAGCACCGTACACTGAAAAAAGAGAAACATTAGTGTAGGATTTACTTGAAATAATTTGAGCAAATTTCACAAATAATTTCAGAGAAATGGCAAATAACTATGAAAGCCTGTTTAAACCACAGAATAAAACAATAAAGGTTACTGTGACATTTTCTTGCAATTTGAGTTTATATCTCACAATTCGCTTTGTTTCTTACACCTGTTAGAAAAAAGGTATAAACACAGAATTCTGAATTTTTCTCAGAATAACCTTAATGCAATTCTGAGTTTATATCTTGCAATTTAAGATATAAATTCAGAATTGTGAGAAAACTGTCTTTATTTTTTTTATTTACTTTAATGGCCAAAACTGATTTCTATAAGTAACACATGGAATTTTGAAGTAGAATGACTACAATAATATTTTGTAATAGTCAGGGTTCATACAGATACTGTTAAATAAAATTCAAAGACTTTCAAGGACTTTTCAAGCACTACTTTTGTTTTATTTTAAAAGATTTAATCAGAGACCTCACTTATGGTTTGATGTTTTCTACTGTATAAGAAAAAAAGATTTACGAAACCGCTCCGAAGTCCCGATCTTAATAAAATGATTCACGAACCATCATTTCAGATCAGGACTCGGAGCACAGATCGTGAATCATTCAATTCACAGAATGATTCAAGAATCCACTCTAAAGTTCTGATCTAAATCAAATCAATTATCGATACAAGCTCCGAAGACTGAATCAAAAGATTCACATTACGCAAAGTTCCGATCTAATCAAATGATTCATGATGTGAGATGAATCATGTTACGACACAATGGTTTTTAAATGATTGTAAAAATCATTACAAAAATGAATGGCTCTTTTAATTTGTTTTTGCTAGTGAATCGCTTCAAATGAAAAGAAGTCACGAGTTTGAATCAACTGGAGTAGTTCCAGCTTAAATGACTCACTCAACTGATTCGGTTCATTTGTTTCTCTTCTTGCATCTTCAGCCGTGTTTACACGACACTGTCAGTACTACTACTGGTTTAGCTTGACAGTTTTTTGACATTAATTGAAATAGGCACAAAAAGTGTGATTTTTTTTAAATCCCATGAATTTTGCGTGAAAACATATGTGCTTATTAAAAAAAAAAAACACTTATTTCATAGATACATTGTCTTTTAATAATTCAAGCACTTTTCAAGTACCTCTTCGGTTGGGTTTTCCAGGCCTTAAATTCCAAAAAGTAAAATTCAAGAACTTCAAGCACTTTAAGCACCTTGTACGAGCCCTGAATAGTATTCTTGTATACTGCACTCCAATAATCTGATCATTAGATTTGTTTGTTTGTTCATGTATAGTTTAACAACATGCCAGCCACGGCTATATTCGTGGCGTAAAAAAAAGCTTTTAAAATGTATCTTTGATTAAAAAACCATTAGATTTAGATTGGTAATCAGCCGCTGCTAGTACTCACACTGAAACTCCTAATATGGTGGACCAGAACTCAATCATACAGTCTGAATCAAATTGGTCTTCAGAATGAAGCAAAGTGAGAGTGAGTGTGAAAGCGGCCTACAGGAAAACCAGCAGTTCTGGAAGAACAACTACAGCAGCAGCTCATCACTGACCTTCACAGGTCATCATGGGTCCGGGCTCGAAGCCCTCGTCACAGCTGCACTCAAACGCTCCCTCCACGTTTGTGCAAGTGCCGTTCCCGCACGGGTTCCCCAGCTCACACTCGTTCGTGTCTGATGACGGACAGCACAGGAAACACATACACACACACACATAACATAGAACAGAACTGAATCAATATTTAACTCAACTGAATCAACAGTGAACTGAATTGAATCTACACTGAACTGAACTGATTCAACAATAAACAAACCTGAATCAATATAGAACTGAACTGAATCAACAATGAACTGAAGTGATATGAATAATGTAGAGCTGCTTTACAACTGAAACTGAACTTGTATTTTTTATAATTCATGATCAGATGTAAATATGACTGTAAAACCTTCACAGGTGATCCCGGTGAAGTCGAGCCGGTAACCGAACGGACATTCGCAGCGGAACGTCCCGTCTGTGTTGATGCAGTGGCCGTTCTTGCAGATGCCGGGGTTTTCTGTGCACTCGTCCACATCTGAAACACACGACTGATCAGCCTGTGCTCACCAACACACGTGTGCGTGTCTGATTCAGTGACACTCACCCACAGTCACGTCGTCTGGCGTCATGATTTTACCAGAAGCAGGACACAGAGCTTTGTATGCTGTTAAAACACACAATAATTATTACTGCCATCACATCATGTGTGTGTGTGTGTGTGTGTGCCTGGTATTTATCGCGTTATGGGGACCAAATGTCCCCACAAGGACAGTAATACCAGTAAATTTTGACCTTGTGGGGACATTTTTAGGTCCCAATGAGGAAACAGGCTTATAAATCATGCAGAATGAGTTTTTAAAAAGTAAAAAGTGCACAGTCTCCTTTGAGGGCTAGGTTCAGGTGTAGGGCGATATAATATACGGTTTGTACAGTATAAAAACCATTACGCCTATGGAATGTCCCCATAAAACATGGAAATGTGTGTGTGTGCGTGTGTGTGTTTGCACTCACCCTCCTCCTCCGGAGAGGGGCAGATCTCGCACGGGTCGCCCCATCCCTGACCCGGCATCCCGCTACAGCAGCAGGAACCTTTAGTGGTGTTGAAGGGCTTCGGAGCCTGACAGCGTCCATTCTCGAATTTAGTGTAACAGTAATTCACACGAATATCTGATGATGACAAACAGATGTTGATTTTTTTTGTGTGAAGCTGCCAATTATTATTCTCAGAATCACTGGAGAAGAATAATTTGAGAACCATTTGTGAAGAATCAGTTCACAAATTTGGGTAGAGTCAGCTGAGAAGAATCATTCGAGAAGAACCATTTTTAGAAAGAATAAAGCTCATTCGTTCTTAAATGGAAACATCTATTATTGAAAATAACTACACATAAAATTAAGCTGCACCCAGAAATGATAAATAAAACAAGAAGAGTAAAGTTCGTAGATGAACTTTGAAGTTGGCTTGAGAAAGCCTTGTCTGAAAGTTTGAAATAACTTTGAAAAGCTATAAAGTTTGAATTAAATTGTTGAAATTGACGTCTGAGACAGAGTGGAAACATACATATTTCTAGCATGAATCAGCATGTTGCTATCACGATTTAAGATGGTTAACTTAACCGTACTGCTAGCATGATTTAGCATTAATTAGCATGTTGCTAGAATGATTTAATGTGAATTAACATGTAGCTAGCATGATTTAACATGAATAAGCATGCTGCTAGCATAATTTAGCATTTTCCTACAATGTTGCTACCATGATTAACATGTTACTAGCATGTTGTTAGCATGTTTATAACATGATTAGCAAGTGACTAGCATGTTTTAGCATGATTAGCATGTTGATAGCATGTTTAGCATGTTACTAGCATGTTGCCAGCATGATTAGTAAGTTACTGGCATGTTACTGGCATGTTGCTAGCATGTTTCTAGCATCATTAGCATATCACTAGCATGATTTAATGTAAATCAACATGTTGCTAGCATGTTTTAACATGAATTAGCATGTTGTCACTATGATTAGGCAGTTACTAGCATGTTTCTAGCATGTTTAGCATGTTTTTAACCTAATCAACATGTTACTAGCATGTTGCTAGCAAGATTCAAGCATGGCTAACAAGTTACTAGCATGCTGCTAGCAAGATTTAAGATGGTTAACTTAACCGTACTGCTAACATGATTTAACATAGTTTAACTATGTTGCTAACATGATTTAGCATTAATTAGCATGTTGCTAGAATGATTTAATGTGAATTAACATGTAGCTAGCATGATTTAACACGAAAAAGCATGCTGCTAGCATAATTTAGCATGTTCCTACAATGTTGCTACCATGATTAACATGTTACTAGCATGTTGTTAGCATGTTTATAACATGATTAGCAAGTTACTAGCATGTTTTAGAATGATTAGCATGTTGATAGCATGATTTAATGTAAATCAACATGTTGCTAACATGTTTTAACATGAATTAGCATGTTGTTACTATGATTAGCCAGTTACTAGCATGTTTAGCATGTTTTTAACCTAATTAACATGTTACTACCATGTTGCTAGGATGATTAGCATGTTGCTAGCATAATTAACATCTTGCTAGCATGATTCTAGCATGATTAGCATGTTACTAGCATGTTTTTAGCATGATCAGCATATTGCTAGCATAATTAACATCTTGCTAGCATGATTCTAGCATGATTAGCATGTTACTAGCATGTTGTTAGCATGATCAACATGTTGCTAGCATAATTAACATCTTGCTAGCATGATTCTAGCATGATTAGCATGTTACTAGCATGTTGTTAGCATGATCAGCATGTTGCTAGCATAATTAACATCTTGCTAGCATGATTCTAGCATGATTAGCATGTTACTAGCATGTTGTTAGCATGATCAGCATATTGCTAGCATGATTTAGATAGAGTTAGGGTTAGATTCATAGATAGAGATAGATAGACAGAGAGGGAGAGAGAGAGAGAGTTTGAATGGCTTAGAATTAATAGATAGAAACGAAGGTTGATTTAGTCTCAAGGGATTCTGGGAGTTCTGGCTCAGAACATTCCATCAAAGTCTATGAGATTTTTGGTGGGTTTGATAGTTCGGTGGTTGTAACTTGTAGCTCTAGGAGGAGATTTTCTGAAGCCAACTTAATGATTAAGATAAACAAACATGAGAATCACAGATGCGTGACAAGTATTCTGCTGAATGATTCTTTCTCAAATAATTGGTCAATGCTTAAAGTACATTAGCAGAATTATTCTGTACCCAGAAATGAGCTAAATCTGTACTAACTGTATATAGACACAGTAGCAGTCTATATACTTTTACAGTAGAATGACTGAATTTCGATGGTGGAGTAAGTGTGTGTGAGTGTGTGTGCTGTTGAGAAAGAGATGGGCGGCTGTGTTGCTGTTATTCCCTGAGGCCTGTTTTTCATTTGCAGAACCCTTTCCAGCCTCTAAACACTCACACACGGAGTCAGAGAGTCAGAATGGAAAGTATGAGTGAGTGAAAGACAATAAATGAACATTTTCCTTCCTACTTCATGAGGAACAAATCATTAAACATGATGAGCTTCCTGACTGATGACCTGCAGCATCATGTTTTCAACAAACTCGTGCATTGGAGCCTCTGGAACGAAGACCAGTGGAACTGTGGGATATGTCTGCGATCACTCACCCACGCATCTCTTTCCATTCGAGGACAGCTGGAATCCCTCCGGACACTCGCACCTGAAGCTGCCCGGCGTGTTCACGCACTTGCCAAAGATGCAGATCTCTGCAGTCTGAGTGCATTCGTCGATATCTGAGCAAACACACACGGATGGCAGCGGTTTGAGCACATCGCCGTGAGGACTAGTGCTAGTGATGCCGTGACCATCGTCTTGAACCTCACTGACCTTCACATCTGTCGTTCTGCAGGAAGTACCCAGGAGGACAGATGCACCTGTAGGAGCCGTCCAGATTCTGGCACGTTCCCGGGCCGCAGGTGCCGGGGCTGATCAAACACTCGTTGATGTCTGAGCAGAAGAGAGGTGATGTCAACACAAACACAAACACACACGCTGGAGGTCCAGCAGAGCAGCTTCAGGACTCACCCACACACGTCCGGCCGTCAGGAGAGAGTTTATACCCGTCCAGACACAAGCACACAAACGAGCCCACCGTGTTCATGCAGTTTCCGTTCCGACACAAGCCACGGAGCGACGTGCACTCGTCTGTGTCTGAACAACGCAAACAAAACAGAGCTGTTAACACACAAACACATGTCTGTCTGTTGTGGAGTTAATAAATATTCTATGCTTATTTATAAACTTCTACGTAACAGCCATTCATGCTTTAAGTCAACAGGAAAAACAGCGAAAGAAAACAGCATCATCATTAACACATCATTCGTTAACACTTGTGTGCGCGCGCGTGTGTGTGTGTACCGATGCAGTCGTTGTTGTGTGACAGCTGGAATCCTGGGTAACACAGGCAGTTGTAGGAGCCTACAGTGTTCTTACAGGTTCCATTTCCACACGGCTGACGCTCGCACTCGTCCACATCTGAACACGGATCACAGACAGACAGTTAGTTATGAACACAGACCGCTGGCCACTATAAAAACAGACCACAGAAGGTCAGTTAACTACAAACAGACCACAGATGGTTAGTTAGTTAGTTGGTTAGTTAGTTAGTTATGAACAGACCACAGACAGTTAGTTATGAACACAGACCGCTGGCCACTATAAAAACAGACCACAGAAGGTCAGTTAACTAC
>JAHKKF010533599.1:5116-17195 GCA_019740295.1 Labeo calbasu
AAGTAGCAAATTAGCAAATATACAAACCTAAAACTCACCCTAAACCCATCCCACAACACAAACACAGAATCTAGTTACCAAATAAATAAAATAAAAAAAAGGGATGAATAAAAAGACAATATAGGTTTACAGAGAAAATAAAAAGTTGACACCGCATCAAAAGCAGCATGCCGTATATTCACAGTCAAGAACGATTTTTTTATAATTGTTGTGGATTAGTTAAGTGCTTACAGAATTGAGTTTTAGATTACACTTATTATCGCCCCTGTGCAAAAATGTTTATTAACACTTATGCACAGAGTTCAGCCAATTACAACAGAGCTCATTTGCATATTGAACTCATAGAAGTACAGTAGCAAAAACAGAGAGTTTGGAAATGGTCCTGAAAAACTAAATTACAACAGTTTTTGGATGCTAACGTTACAAGTGGACATCAGAGAGCCAAATAAACTGGTAAAAGTGTAGGAAATGAAGACCTTTATTATTTGTGAAGTGTAAATGAGCCCAGCTGGAGAGGGCTCGTGCGACACTGGGGGCGTGTAATCGAGTGACTCCATTTGCACCCCAGCGAGGGTCTCGCGGCGCAATGGCATAAACAGAGCCTCGGGGTTCACATGCTGAAAGCAGCGCTCCTAATGGAGCCCGCACAACCCAATCAATGTATCAACAGATGGAAAAATGAAAAAGAACAGAGAAAAGAGAATAGGAACATTATCAGCAAGTCCAGTTGGTTTTCTCTGCTAATGGTGCATTAAGAGAAGTGACCAACAATGAGAGGGACAGATGAAAAGAACAGAGGAGAGAGCGCTGATAGAAAAGGAACAAACACAGCGGACGTTATTGTTGTGATGAAAACACATCAGCGACTGCCAGACATTTTTCACAGTTATTCACAGATATGTCCCTGTATTTTTACGGATGACAGACTCACCAAAGTAAACTTACTCAGGATGTAAATTTGTCTGTGACTAGGCTGCGTGCTAGTTCACAATCCAATTTACAGGAAAGTGTCACGTCTTTGTGTCTCACAGTGTTTTCATTCTCATTCAAGGCCCGTCTGGATAAACGGCAGCACTTAAATCACACTTTAAAATGTCTTTCATTGCGTTAGAAATGTCAAATCAAGATTCAAAGTCTGCATCATTGCTCAAATGCTTCACTAACATTCATTTTTCTTCTCAAAGTCTCAAGGTTTTAGTGATTTGTAGTGGATGTATGAAAAAATATATTCATATTTAATAATCGCCAGCACAGTAATGCTCATTTTCATGCACTGGATGCATATTATGACCATGGGCTTTTCAAAATATGTAAATCTCTTTTAATTATTGAGTTATTTAAATTATTTAGTTATTGTATATGCTGATGGCACATTATGTAGCCTGCCAGACAATACTAGAACAACTAGCAGGTTTTATAAGTAACTAAACCACATTTCCCATCATTCCTTAGGACGGTTTTGATGGCAGTAACTTTGTAGATGTGTTAAATGCATGGATAAAGCATCAGTTATGTCTGTTTTGCTGAAATAGTGTTAAAAAGCTTTTTTTTTTTGTGGCCATCTGGTGAAAAAGAGAAAGAAAAGAGAGAGTTAATCAAATGTGAAAAAGTCATTTTAGTGGATGATGAATGTATAAGAAGCCTGATACTGAAAATCTATCTCAAATCCTATCAGGCTGGTGTCTTAAAACTGACGTACTACGTCTTACAGTACTTGTTCCTGTCCTTATCGTGGTCAACACAAGCCTGCGATGACCCTGATGACCTCCCATGCGTATTAAGTCTAAGAAACTGTTCGCTTGTGTCTGTTTTGAGTTTCAGGCCAGCTTCTGTCTCACATGACCCGATGGTTATCGCTTTGCATGTTTGAGTATCTGCCAGCCTTCTCATCTATTTGCAGTCATGCTCGTCTGAGAAGAGCAAACTCTGAGCAGTACTGTTTTGTGAGACTGTGAAGTGCTTTTTTGAAGGTGTTTCTTCCTCGTCTCTGTCCTGGCACGGGTTCAGAGGGCAGAAGTGCCCAATGAGACCTGAATTTGAGAGAGTTCTCGCTGATGCCCTAATTTTACTGCAGATTATAGCTGCTCTCGGCCTCTTCCTCTTTCTCCGTGTCCCTGCGGAGGAGAGAGTCACAGAGCCACGGATGGAGAGCAGGAGACAGCGAGAGACAAAATGATGTGGAAAATAAGTGAGGTGACAGAGAGAAGTCGTTCTGTTCCAAAACCTAGCGTGCTGCCTACCTAGACGGCATTTAAAGGCCACCGTGTAGGTGCACCTTCTTTTGCCAAATTCTAATATGGGATTGCATGTTTCCAGCTCTGTGAATCCAGTCCCAATATGCACTGCAACAAGTGAGAAAATGTATGTTTATTCCAAATATAAACTATTATTCATTCACTACCAACAATGACAAATAAAAATAGTTTTAGTCTTAAATAGCCTAATTAAAAATGCACCCTGGACCACAAAACCAGTCTTAAGTAGCACAAGTATATTTGTAGCAATAGCCAACAATACGTTGTATGGGTTAAAATTATTGATTTTTCTTTTATGCCAAAAATCATTAGGATATTAAGTAAAGATCATGTTCCTTGAAGATATTTTGTAAATTTTCTACTGTAAATATATCAAAACTTAATTTAGCATTGCTAAAAACTTCATTTGGTCAAATTTAAAGGCGATTTTCTCAATATTTCGATTTTTCAACCTCAGATTCCAGATTTTCAAATAAATGTATCATGGCCAAACTATAACTTAAACTATATATATGCATTTTTTTAATTATTATTATTTTCTTTTCTTAATATAGTAAGTTTGTCATCTGCTTTTATCACTTTTATTAGTAGTTTAGTATTTGTTTTTTTCAAATAATTCTATACAGTTTTCATTTAGTTAATATAACTACTTTTACTTTAATTTACGGTAGTTTTTAGCAATTTTAGTGCTTACAAAATAACAATATGGATGGAATCACTTTCATGTCAATTTTTTTCCAACTGATGAATGATAGAAACAAAAATGTTGACGTGTGCTAATATACTTATCATTATATATTATCTTGATGTGAACAGGCTTTAGCCCCTATGCACTTCATCAAATGTTCTCCTAAGTGTTTGCTGATGAAATATTTTGCCTGGTTTGTGATACTTTCAGCTGCAAGTAAAGATCCTTGCACACTGACTCTCGTTTTCGTCAGACTTCGTCATGCACAGAACATCACAATGGCTTTTAGTTAGTATGTTGCCTTAGAAGACAGCTGCCTAGGTGGTCAGTAAAAACAAGGCAGCTCAGTAGGATGTGGAACAGAACTACTGTGAGGAGATAGAAGGTATGAGAGCGAAGTGTGCTGTTTTATATATGTGTGTGTGTGGCAGTGAGGGAATCCTCTGGACTTCTGCCCCGTCCGTGTGCTCTTTGTTGGCCTGGATTTTGTAACACAGATCACGAATCTCTCTCTGGGACACAGAACTGAGCAGCTGGAGAAATAAAAAAGACACAAATGAGTCAATAGTTGACGTCTAGTGAGAATATAGAGGTCAGATGATTGTCATATTGAGATCTGTGACGTTTGATTATAAACCATATGTGGTTTTTTTCTCAAGAGAAACATCTGAGAAGCAGGAGACTTCAGCATAAATCTCCATGTGCACTGCATTCACTCTCAACTTTTGTGAAAGTTGAAATATTAAGGAGATGTCATTTGAACAAGGTGCAATATATAATTAATTTAATTTGCATAAACAAAAGCATGTTTACAATGTAAACAAAAAATGTTGAGATAACTTAAAGTAATTTCATGCATTTTGCATTAAATGTTTTATTAAAATTTCAAAATATTATAATTGTAAATAAATTCTTTCTATATAAATATAGATTTTAGATGTTATAGATTTATATAGCATTTGGCACAAATAAAATGAACTTCAATTTTTTTCAATCTTCAATCTTTAATGTATATAATAAAAAAAGGTCTAAATACATAATATTCTATGAATATAAAAATAGAATTTACAAATGTATATATCTCTGTGAAACATAGACACTGAAATACCACATGCACAAGTTGCTTCTTACTTTATAGCTTAATGGTTCTCATTTGAATGTGCATGATTTTCAAAAGACTCTCAATTTCCATAAAGTACAATTTTCATTTCAAAGCATCACTTAAAGTCCGTCTGGTCGATACACTGAACTTTACGTGTCTCATTGAGAAAAACCTCAGCAGCGTTTCAGTCTTTCCACAGGCGGATGTCTGGCTGAACTTTAGTTTTCTGTTGGCTTTCCTCCACTGACAGCTTCCATTAACGGTGCAGTGACTGACATATTTACTGGACGCTGATGGCTTCCATGTAATTACCATGGGTCTCGTTTCCCTCTGTGGCTGATACTAAGGAAATAGTGCATTAACTGCACAGAGTGATTGGTTGCCACAGATATGGAGAACAGTGAATAGGGGTCATATGAAAGTAGATTTATACATTTTCTAAAGAAATGATTAGTATTTGTATGTACAGAAAGCACTGCCGTGGTCCTGGAGTGTTAGGGTGGTTGCTGGGTGGTTGCTAGGGTGTCCAAATGTTATGATTGGTTGGTACTGTTCAAAAGTTTAGGGCTTTTGTAAGATTTTGTAATGTTTGTAAGAAATCTCACCTGTTCACCAAGGCTGCATTTATTTGATTAAAAATACAGTAAAAATGTGAAATATTATTACGATTTAATATATTTTAAAATGTATTTTTTTTTTGTGATCAAAGCTGAATTTTCAGCATCATGACTCCTTTAGAAATCATTCTAATATGCGGATTTGCTGCTCAAGAAACATTTCTGATTATTATCAGTGTTAAAAACAGTTGCCGAATATTTTTATGGAAATGGTGATACATTTTATTTTTCAGGATTTACAGATGGATAGAAAGATAAAAAGAGCAGCATTTATTTGAAATAAAATCTTTTGTAACATTATAAATGTCTTTAATGTCACTTTTGATCAGTTTAATGTGTTCTTGCTGAATTAAAGTATTAATTTGTTCAAAAATCTTAAAATATATATATATATATATATGTAGGCTAAATATTTGCTGAAGTTCAGTACTTTTTATTTCTGTGGTGTTTTGTGTGGTTGATAGAGCTTTACTTACTGGCTCAAATTATAAGAAAAGCACACAGGCTGTTTTATTATCCAGCAGGTGAAGATTGTAGTGGTTTGTTCAAATCACTAACCCGTAGCAAACTGCGCTAATGGAGATCAAAGAGCCAGAGAGGACTGGATGGAGTGAACTACAAAGCACAGGGAGGAAATTGAAGAAATAATAGAGAAGGAAAAAAGGTTAGAGGCTTTAAGAGGATGTAGTTCAGCACAAATGAAAGTGCTGCCTGATGGTATTAGTGTGAAGATCAGCACTTCTTTGCGCTCCATCCCAATCCGGCCATTCCCAACCAAGTCACGGATTGTGCAGCGCCACGAGAACACGTCCCGCACGGCCCGTATCCCTCCGACAGTGCCCTGGATTCACATCCGCACACTTTGAAATGCGAGTACGTGTTCAAAGTCTGCTCACGGTGCCGTGTGGACAGACGGCATCTGGCCTGAGTGCTTCAGCCAACAGGACAGCATGAGAATATTGCTCTGTGAGCATTGAGAGAGTGAGTCGTCAGTATTCATGCGCTGACGTTGCCCGTGGTGTTGATGATATCCATCCAGCCAAGTCTGCTCTGAGCGAGAATCTGATGAGAATGAGAATAGTGAGACTCAACATGAATAAAGTTTTGAATGAACCCACTTTTTAGTCAACATGAAGTAAGAGTTGTTGACTCTCTCAGTTCATGTTCCTGGTTTTCTTTAATATATAGAAAATATAATAGAAAAATACTCTTTTTGACAGTCTAAAAATTAGCAGTGAGCATTGTCTAATACTAATATCATAGTATTATTATTATATTAACCATTTAAATATTGTTGTTGTTATTACTATTATTAAAGTAAATATTTTAGTGTATTATAATTAATAATAGTTGAAATCAACTATTATTATTGTAAGTAGCATTAGAACAATAATAGTGATGATGATGATAATATTAATAGAGGGAAAACAGTTATTATTATGCACTTTTGTAATATAACAGCAACAGCAAAAACAGCAATAACAATAACAACAACAATAATAATAATAATAATAATAATAATAATAATAAAAGTATTTTTTTTATTATGTTTAATGTTTATTTGAATAGTACTGTAATACTTAGAAAATAAATTATAATAAAATGTTATTAAAATGAACACTAAAATTTGTATAAAATAATGTTAATAATAATAATGATAATAATAATAATAATAATGCATTGCATATATATATTTTATGTGCTATGTAATTTTTTTTTTTTTTAAATTCTGTCATCTTATACTCATCCTCATGTTGTTCCAAACCTGTTTGACTTCTTAAGACTTTCTTAAGTGGAACACAAATACATATGTTTAGAAAAAATGTTTTACCTTTCATCCCTCAATCTGATTAATAAATTTAATAAAATTGAAATTTTTTTTTGAAAGCTCTCTGTCAAAAAGAGTATTTTTTTAATGTGCCTATTTTCATAATGTATCTTTCTGTTCACTTAAAGTTAATGCACTTCCATCAGTGTTGACTGTTGAAACCTCAAAGCCCATTTTGGGCTTTTACGAAATGCGACTGAACCACTGGATGGAATTATTCACGTTCAATTATTCATGTTTGTGACCCCAGCAGTCATCAGTAGACCCTCGAGCCCGCAGAGACCCGCTGATCAAACAGGTGTCGAGCAGCGTCCACCGACACTCCTCAATTATTTATCCGGCCTTTCACTTCTCTAGTATATGCTGCTCATTACAATGCGCTGAATGTTTCATCGTAATGGCTCGGTTTCACCGCACATCACGGGGCAGGACTCATTCGACGGGATGCTAATCCCCTGTGACACATGCTCATTCTCGATCGATACAAGATGTAAGACCGTTAACCAACTCATGGGCTGCTTTCAGTAAAAAAGATCAGATTCCTCACAGGAAAGGTCAGATGTCACCATCTAGAGGAGTTGTAAATGTTTTATATTTCAAGGCCTGTTGGGTCATAAAAACTTGTTCTAACTTGCAGGGTCGTGTGGGTCTTAAAAAGTTCCTAAAAGTCCTCATTTTCCCAAAAATTAAGGCCTAAAAGCTCTTAAATCGGCGCAGAAAGTCTTGGAGTTATTGGAATCCATGAAGTCATGGCATTAAATGTTGCATGGACTGCAAAACAGATTTCTTGATCAGTATTTTTGTTTTGTTCTCCAATAAAAATATCTGGACATCTTCAAATCAAGATGCACTTGAGATGCATCTTGTTTGAAGTCTTGTTTTCTAAAAAAATAAAATTAAAAGAGTTTATGCTTAAAATAAGAACAAACATCTGTCAATGCAGATTGAAAATGTGAAGTTTTTCTTAGTCCATTGGCAGATATTTGCTGTCTTAATTACATATTCAATTTTTAGCAGTTTCTCATAAAACAATTGTTGTGTTGCTTCTCAAGCAAATGCAAATTGATTTAAGAATCTGTAGACATTTGCACTGTAAAACAAGACAAAAATACTAATAAAGAACATCTTTTTGTAGTGTAAACAGAATGTACAGTACCAGTTATTTATTTAGTTAATGCAATGCAATGCATTTAGATCGTATTGATTTTTCCATTCAATTTAGTCCTTAATTTTTTTTAATTGGTCTTAAAATAGTCCTATGTTCTTGGTATGATTTTTGCATCAGCACATGGAATTTGCTACTGGACTATTGGCTCAACCAGTGGTCTGAATTTGAGACGGGGCTATTTATTTGCCTGACCAATCACAGAAGGGGAACAAACGTGATTTTTGCAATCTGGAAATGGCACACTTTACACTGACAACTGAATGAAGTAAATGTGCAGTACTTCTGTTCTTTTATATTTCATACGCAATGAAATATGGCGTGTAATCCATCCATTAGTTCACCTGTCTTCATGATCACGTTCAAAAGCACAAAATTATGATAAACTTGTGTGCATTATGTTTTGCATATGGTCCATGAATGGGTGCATGCGCCGCATCTGTCATCGCAGGTTAAGTGTGTTTTGTTTGGATGCACCATTGAGCGCTTTGTGAAGCTAATTGCTTTAATCGGGACGCCAGGTGTACGTTGAGTTCATGACCGCAGCGCTGCACATATGCTGTCCACCGTACGTGTCGCACTTTTGACCTTATGCTGGACCATGCATGTTTACATGCCATGTGTTAAAATGTCTTGTTTCTGGTGCATGAACAATATCAACAGATTCATATTCATATGAATATATAATTTAGCTTGTCATTGCATTATTTGACATCAATTAAGACAGATGTTTGTGGCATAAGTGACATCAAACCTGGCGTGACACGTCATCACACACCATATTTATTTACACACAAACAGAAAAGAGATTTGAGAGCTGCAGCAGAGGACAAGATTTTAATTATTGATGCCTAAAATTTAAATATTGAAAAAAAAAAACCATAAGATTTTGAGTAAAACTTTCAAACTGTGAGTTTTATATCCAAAACATTCATTTTTGGGTTTGTTTATTCAGATCGAGGAACGAAAGTTGGATTTGTAGTTACTGGCATAAAATGCACATTAAAAACAACTCCAAATTTCCGTCTTCAAGCAGTTATTTACTCTCAGATTTGAGGAAAAAAAAGCCACACTTCTCCTATGCGAATATCAATTTCCTGTCATTTGTCCGTCTATTTCCTCATGGCTCTCATTGCAGGCTTTGCCAGCATGCATTATTCTGTAGGTGTAACTCAGGCCCGTCTGGATTTGGTGTCTATATATACCGAACGGTGTCCGATGACACGGCTTCATCTCCTTAATGGCTCCAGCGCGTCCGCTCCCCACACACACTAGTCAAGAAGGCATCCAGCGGGAAAAACAGCAACCCAATAACACACAAGACTCAAAGCGGCCCTTTACGAGACCTTAACGAGTCAGGAACTTGGCTGAACCTTTTGGAAGGAGCGATGGAAAGGCCAAGTTTTTGTGGGCGTCCCCGAGTCAGGCCTCGGTAACCCGCAGTCTCCGTGTAACTCCAGATTCGGGCTTGAAACCCACAACCAGACGTCAAGCGTCCCTGAGGCCTCACCGGCGCAGGGTTACGGTTTCTCCTAATTGCTTTTACCCACTGCTCGCTGTCTCGCTGTTTCACCTGGCTGGATATCCCCATTCATTTTTAATTCCTCGCTCTAATCTCATTTGGCCGGGTGGCTGCGGGTTACAATTAGTTTAGAGAAATCAGCAAAAGCCACTGAGGTACTTCACCGCTCGTCGTTCGCTCGTGTTCTCCGGAAGATGCCAGATCTAGTGCGTTGCCATGGTTTTTCAAAATCAATTTGGCGTTTAAGACAAACGGCTTTCTCTAAGAAAAGCAAATAGCTGCAGATGGGACTCGCTGAAATTGTAGTGATGAGTTTAATTATGGGAGGAATAACTGACGATGCACAACTGAGGTGACAATGCAATCACAAACCAAAGTAGAGCGGCTGGTAAATCTCAGGTGGTTATTTTCAATAATTTAGGACAAATCTAAAATGATACAAAGAGTTCATTTGCAAAAACAGAAAACTCTGCTTTTATTAATTTTCATAAATCATGCATTTTACTGTGTTATTGTGTTTTTTTAGTTCTTGTCATTTAATCAAAACAACAGCAATTTGATTGATATTACTTGGAATGCAGAATAAAAAACACGACTTTTGAAAATGTTTAAAAACTGAATTATCTGTTTTTGCACACTTTTCATATGTTATAGATATTAGTATAAAATACAAGATATTAGGATTTTAATATATAAAATAATTTAGAATTTAAAAATTATATATTTTAAATTTACAATTAAAGGATGATTCATTTTTTTATTTATTAAAATGTTAAATTAAAAAGTATATATTTATGCATATATGATAAACATTTACAATATAATATGTATATAAACTGTATAATATTTAAAATACATTATATTATAAAACTTTATTAATAAATAATATAGATTTTTTTTTTAAATGTAATAAAATATTAATATTGTATATTATTTTTATATATTATTATTTATTTATGTATATATGAATTAAAATAAACAAATATTTTAAAATATTAATATAATAAAATACAATGATAATTAAATAATATATAATTTACAATATTATACATTTATATTATATTGGCATAAATGTGCATTATTTATATTTATTTCTTAATTATTTATTTATATATTATTTTTAATAATGTTTATATATTTCAAATATTGTGCATTTTTATTATATTATAATAATGCCTTGGTTTAAGTGATATCATTTTCTCTACTGTCAAAGAGAAAGAGAGATTAACATCAGATATTGTTTTGCCACAATTCCCTCTCGACCTAAATGCTTCTTCCCAGCACAGGATGAACAAATCTTATCATTGAGGTTTCCAGTAACCGTGTGTGGCTTGTTTCCATACGGGACATTAGTGATTAATCATAAAAACAGCATTATCTTGATTTTTATTTTCTCAAAACACACACTGATCAAAACTAATCTGAGCCTGATTTTGACAATTTGATTTGTTACAGTGGCATTTTGGCTGGTGCTTTGCAGTTTGATTGAACTTCCATCAGCACCCTACACAGTGCAGTGCATTCTGGGATTGCTTTCTTCTTGAAGTACACCTGATGCTGCCTTAGAATATGTAATTATGCGTATTCATTACGTGTCGACTCGTCACAGAAGGACAGGTGGTTTTGATTGACAGGTGAGCGGTAACCTGTAGTGTCGTCATCTGATTCTGTCACATTAGCAGCCAGAGTCTTTTCATCAGCCACACAATGATGGATGACTGGAGATGTGTTCAGCGTTACCAGAGACCACGGAGCGCTTGTACTCCTGTGTGTTCGTCTCTAAAGACAGCGATGTTTCACGAGACAACAGCCGCAGTCCTCCGAGAGAGGAACACTGAGCAAAACATGAGATTCAACACAAACACGCAGATGTAGCTTTCCTTCTTGTTTCTCTCAGCACAGTTTGTGTTAGGAAAGAAACATCCCACATCAGATCTCTGCAAAATCTCATTAGTTTCTCCAGTAGGGAGATTAAATGGAGTCTCCTGCTTCTCAGATGTTTCTCCTGAGAAAAATGCTCCATTAATCTCACATGTGTCTCATCTAGAGTTTCTGTGTCATCAAAAGTGCTCAGATTTGGCCAAAGTCAGAGATCTCAATATGATTTCTTTCCACATTTCTGCATGACAGCTGTTGACTCATATTAGGCTACTTTTTATTATAGATGCATGATTCTGATTATCATTCATTTACTTATTTATGTATTTATCATCATCATCATAATCATCATAATCATCATTTTATATTTTATTTTATTTTATTTTATTTTATTTTATTTTATTTTATTTTATTTTATTTTTATTATTATTATTATTATTATTATTATTATTTTCATTTTCTTGACATGACCAATATTGGATATTTGTTAACACTCATGTATTTTTACATTTAAATTACCTTTGCTGTTAACACTTATTTAAAAATGAAAATTAATCTATAACTATTCTTAATACTTTTATCTTTCATATGTGTTGATGCCTTTTTAACATTTAAAATTAAATATTAAATATATTTTTAAAAATATGTAATTTTATATTAGAATATATAAATAAATATTAGAATATATTCAATTATACAGATTCAGATATTTTTTAGTAAAGTATTTTAAATACATAATATTATTATTAATAAACAAAACAGCTGATTTATAAATAAATGCAATACAATTATATTTATTTATTTAATAACTATTGAAATAAAAAAATATTTATTGCTTGCTGTACTTTATAGTTATTATGCTTTTTTAAAAATTACATTTTTAATATATTTTTTAATATATTTTTTAAATATATGTAATTTTGATAATTAAATAGTTGTGATTTATAAATAAATATAGAATTAAATTTAATTAAATATATTTTAAAATTATACTGAAATAAAAACTGTTTATTTATTTATTTAT
>JAHKKF010533601.1:0-25058 GCA_019740295.1 Labeo calbasu
CATTCCGATTTTGACATCAAAAGGCACAAAAATATTTTTTTTTTCTCTTATTCCATGGAGTTTACCCGTTTACCTCCATTTGCTACCAGTGTTTTTCTGCAACCACTATGCGCGCGCAGCTGCAAATGACGTCACTGTGACGTCTACTCAAAATTGGTCTATATTTCAACTATGCTAGTAATATTAACACTATTTGATTTTTGTATTTATAAAAGTCTTACTTTCAGCTCATGGTTGTGGTTTTCCTTTGCAAAGCAAAGAAATATGTGTACGCAAAAACATTTATTTCAACAAGCTCTAGAAAAAAACGTTATATTTTGGGAAAAGAAAGGATGAAAATATTTTGGGCCACATCTATAGATGATAAGTAATCTTAAAAGTTTTTTTGTTGTTAAAGAATTTCAAGGTTGCAAATAAAGCAGTACTGGAAGCCCCTAATGCATATTTGTACATTCTTCAACAAGGTCGTCTATCCAAATGTTAAATCTCCTCTTTCAGTGAATGGAAATACCCAGTATCAACCCTGTACACCTTAACGTTGACATATAAAAACCTCTATTGGTTTATGCTGCCACCAAGTGGTCACTATAAAGACGTATTTAAAGGAGATATGACACACTTTCTGCCAATCTCATTGTAATCTTGAGTACCTACCTTATTTTTGCTGTAAGAGCGGGCGCGGCCATTGTACATTTTATGGGTCTGGCTTCCGGTCTCATTGCGCGTCCAACTATTATACAAAACAGCTCGTTTCGCTGCTTGATATTGTAAATTCGTGTGTCCCACTTCGTTATTTTAACGTATTATTTTAATAACGAACACACTGGTTTGTAGTGCAAACAGTTCTACCATTTACTGCACGTTGTTATTCCTCTAGTTATTTCCTTATAGCGGCTAAACTGGAAGTCTCGCCCGTAGCTTACTTCCGCGTTGAAGAATAAGGTGGAGTGCTGCATCCTTCATATTTTAGAAGAGTATTTAGTTTTATCATATTTATAGAAGACAGATACATCTGTACTACTTTTCTCCGAAAACAGTAGAGCTCCTGGGGGCGTGCCGTGGGCGGAGCTAAAGTCACGAACACATTATGCGTAGCGATCGTCTGCAAGCTGTGACATCGACATAAATAAAACAGGAACAACAACTTTACTGACTTCAATTTTATTTATTTAATTTATTAAACATTAATCACCGAAATGATGGGAACAGAAACACATATGCACAACTCCATTGCTGCCCTGGAGAAACAAACTGCATCATTGTTCTCTTAATGCTTTGGGAAGTTGAACAAGGTTATCTTTCCCTCACAACCAAAAACAAACCACTTTGGTGACATTATTGATTTCATGGTCTAAAAACAAAATGACAAATCCTTTTTGAACAGGTCCTGTGGAGTCTCTCCGACAACTTTCGTAGCCCGAATCAAGCACGCTTATGGGCGTGCTTTTGGTCTGGCTCTGGTTGATGTGTGAGCACTCTTCCATACAAGGAATTTTGCCCTTTATAGCATCATACAGGGTCATGGTCAGAAAAAACACTGAGAAAATTATTTACCTTTTTCCATAGTGACTTCCGGTTCATTAGCCGCTATAAAAAATAACAAGAAGAATAACAAGGTGTGGTAAATGGTAAAACTTTGCACTATAAACTGTTTACAGTTAAGACAATGCATTAAAATAACATGGTAAGACACACCAATTTGCAATATCAAGCAGCAAAACAAGCTGTTTTTGTACAGCTAAAAATAGCTGGACACGGATGAGACCACAAGCCAGACATAAAATTTACTAATGACCATGCCCACTCTTAGGGAAAGAAAAAGGTGGATACAAACCCTGAAGAAGTGTATTTGACACAGAAATACTCATACATCCAACTCGTTTTTTTTTTTAAACTTTACCCATGTTTAGCATGAGAATCCAACTCTTCAACAGTGTAAATATGTCAGAATGCATGAAATGGCATTAGACCTCCCCTTTAATTTCTGAATTTGATGAGGGATCATATTTATTGGCTTAAAAACTAATGTCAGTAGATAAAGACACACTGTATGTATTACTCTGCTTTTATTGCTCATTCATAAAAAATAATCCTTTTACCATAAACAGACTTACAGCTTAGTCAATGGCCACAGAAAGCTGTATAACGTATGTGCCTCTTCTGATCCACTGATTTAGTAGTATAAACTTAAAAACAAAACATAAAATACAGTCCATGTAACAGCACAGCATTCACAGTTCCCTGCTCACACAGGAAGTCTAACTCAAACTCAAAGACAAATTAATAAAAGACAAATAAAAACTGATAAGAAAAATAAATCAAAACAACTCTTGGCCTTTCTCATGAGCCATGAAAACAACAGGGCACTTTCACTGTTTATAGTCCATCATGAGACTGAATTCATGAATGAAAACCTCCAACAGATACCTACAGAAGAACAGTAAATGCTACGCTTGAACAGATCTCAGATCTGCTGAAAAAATTAAATACTTTCCAACACTGTTCATCGGTCATTTCACCCGTGAGTTGTTGAGTCGTGGAGATGTCACATTTGGCTTCACACCATCGTCCGTCTCCCAGCCCTCCTCTTCCTCCTCCTGATTTTCCTCATCAGTGGAGAACAGCTCATCCTCAAAGAACGATCCGCCCAGCCCGTACTCCTGTGTGTGAACCGACACCTCATTGGACAGCAGATGTGGAGAACCCTCAATGAAGTCTGCAAACCTGAGTGCAAGACAGAGTACTGTTATAAGACCACAAAATCAAATTCGACTCTTTACATTCTTTCTGTATATATTTTTTTGCGCTTACTGAGCATTTTTCCTCAATATTCTGGGAACAGAATTACATTAATCTTTTAATTGCTAAATTATGAACTATGAATCAGATGGCAGAATGCATGTAGATTATTTGCATTAAATTTGATACAAATTTAAGCTTTAAATGAGCAACCGAAGTTGCATAATTGTGCAGGTTTCTCTAAAGACATTCTCCTTACTTTATAACACTATATATTTGTTTCTACACTGACCAAAATATAAATGCAACACTTTTGTTTTTGCCCCCAAAGATCTAAGACTTTTTCAATGTACACAAAAGGCCTATTTCTCTCAAATATTGTTCACAAATCTGTCTAAATCTGTGTTAGTGAGCACTTCTCCTTTGCTGAGATAATCCATCCACCAGTCAGTATCCGGTGTGACCACCATTTGCCTCATGCAGTGCAACACATCTCCTTCGCATAGAGTTGATCAGGTTGTTGATTGTGGCCTGTGGAATGTTGGTTCACTCCTCTTCAAAGGCTGTGCAAAGTTGCTGGATATTGGCAGGAACTGGAACACACTGTTGTATACGCCGATCCAGAGCATCCCACACATGCTCAATGGGTGACATGTCTGGGGAGTATGCTGGCCATGCAAGAACTGGGATGTTTTCAGCTTCCAGGAATTGTGTACAGATCCTTGCAACATGGGGCCGTGCATTATCATGCTGCAACATGAGGTGATTGTCGTGGATGAATGGAACAACAATGGGCCTCAGGATCTTGTCACGGTATCTCTGTTCATTCAAAATGCCTATGCACCTGTGTTTGTTGTCCATAACATATGCCTGCCCATACCATAACCCCACCGCCATCATGGGCCACTTGATCCACAACATTGACATCAGCAAACCGCTCACCCACACGACGCCATACACGCTGTCTGGCATCTGCCCTGTACAGTGAAAACTGTGATTCATCCGTGGACAGAACACCTCTCCAAAGTGCCAGACGCCATCAAATGTGAGCATTTGCCCACTGAAGTCAGTTACGATGACGAACTGCAGTTAGGTCGAGACCCCGATGAGGACGACGAGCATGCAGATGAGCTTCCCTGAGACGGTTTCTGACAGTTTGTGCAGGAATTCTTTGGTTATGCAAACCGATTGTTGCAGCAGCTGTCTGGGTGGCTGGTCTCAGACGATCCTGGAGGTGAAGATGCTGGATGTGGAGGTCCTGGGCTGGTGTGGTTACATGTGGTATGTGGTTGTGAATTCTCTGAAACACCTTTGGAGACGGCTTATGGTAGAGAAATAAACATTCAATTCATGGGCAACAGCTCTGGTGGACATTCCTGCAGTCAGCATACCAATTGCACGCTCCCTCAAAACTTGTGACATCTGTGGCATTGTGCTGTGTGATAAAACTGCACATTTTAGAGTGGCCTTTTATTTTGGCCAGCCTAAAGCACACCTGTGCAATAATCATGCTGTCTAATCAGCATTTTGATATGGCACACCTGTGAGGTGGATGGATTATCTTGGCAAAGGAGAAGTGCTCATTAACAGATTTAGACAGATTTGTGAACAATATTTGAGAGAAATAAGTCTTCTGTATACACAGAAAAAGTCTTAGATCTTTGAGTTGAGCTCATGAAAAATGGGGGCAATGTAAAATATCCTCTCATACCTTTTAGGAGACTGGAGCCTGGAAACGGTCTTCCAGGTGTTGAATTCAGGACTGCTGCAGTATTTCCTTAGCTCCTCTAGAGCTTTCTGAGTCTCCACTTCTGACTCTCTCTGATACTGCTCTTCTGTCAGCAGACGGCGTGGCTCGAGTTTCTTTGGCTTTAGCTTCCTATAGAATGTTCATTCAGCAAGAAGACAGTGACTGCATTGCTCAACATGTATTTGAACAACATTTATTAAAGGAGAAGTTCACTTCCAGAACAAAAATTTACAGATAATGTACTTACCCCCTTGTCATCCAAGATGTTCATGTCTTTCCTTCTTCAGTCGTAAAGAAATTGTGTTTTTTGAGGAAAACATTTCAGGATTTTTCTCCATATAATGGACTTTTATGGTGCCCCGAGTTTGAATTTCAAAAAAGGAGGTTTAAATGCGGCTTCAAACGATCCCAAATGCGGTTATAAATGATTCCAGCTGAGGAAGAAGGGTCTTATCTAGCGAAACGATCAGTTATTTTTTCATTTTAAAAAATACAATTTATACACATTTGAACTGCATTTTGAACTGCAAGTTCAAACTCGGGGCACCATAGAAGTACACTATATGAAGAAAAATCCTGAAATTTCTTCCTCAAAAAACATAATTTCTTGACGACTGAAGAAAGACAAACATGAATATCCTGGATGACAAGGGGGTGAATACATAATCTGTAGTTTTTTGTGAACTACTCCTTTAAAGTTATATACTCACTGATAAAGCATGAACGCCTTGGTAAAAGGGTACTCCAGGTTTTTGGAGCAGAACGCAGCTACCATGATGGCCAGAGCCACTTGCTGGACCTGAATTCCAGCGTACACCAGTAGAAGGCCGAATATCTGCAGCGTCCAGGATAGGATGTTGATACTTCGCTGATCCACTAGGGGTCCATAGCGGTAGCACACTGCAAAACTGATAAACCCGACCACAATGGCATAACCTAAAAATATATTTAAAAAAAACAGTCATCAACTAATATACTACTTAAAAGACTAGCACGATATTAATCAAGAAAAAAGGTTAAAAAAAAAAAAAAAATTGCATTGCATTCTAATAAAATAAATTGAAAAAATTAATACCATAAAACAAATAAATAAATAAAAGAATAATATAAACCTTAGCACACTTTTTACAAACCAATCAAATCCAATCAATCAATCCATGGCCATCATTTTATACATACTTTGGACTATGTGGGACACCATTATTTTAATGATGTCAAATGGTTGCACTCGGTGAGCTACTAGCACTACCTGTCACTATTTTTACCGCAACACAACTCTCAAAATAAAATACTGATACGATGCCACATTGTGCTGCTTTTGGTTACAACTTTCAGTCGAAGGGCAAGAGGGACAAGAGAAGTGCTGTAAGTCTTCACTGCTTTTCCTAGTGATAAGATGAGAAAAAATGGGAAGATGCCTGTGGACAAATAAAACTTTCTAAAGACGCACATCTTTGTTTTCTCCACTTTAACATTGATGCCTTTGAGGCTTTTAATAGACCACAGCTACTGAAAGAGTTCACAAACGGCAGAGACAAGAAGCTCGTGGATTACACTTGATATCTGTGGCGTTCAGGCTCCTTGTGGGGAAAATCGATGGTATAGCATTTGGTTTAAGTCCACTTATATCCTGTAAGCTCTTTCAGTAGCTATGCTCATCATATCATTGTTTTATTTTCCGAGTTGTGTTGCTGTAAATATACAACAAGTAGCGTCAGCAGCTCACTGAGTGCAAACATTTCACATCATAATGGCGCCCCCCACAGTCCAAAATATGTATAAAACAATGTGGGGTTTTTTTTTTCATGGCTTTTCTACTACATATTTCAGTAAGATACATTATTTACGTTATATTAAGCCATACCACTTTTAATACCCGGGCTTCACTTTAAAACCTTACTACCTGACCCAGGGCTGAATTACACCACAATGTTTTGATGGTGCACTTACCAATAGCCAGATGCCAGTGATCTTTAAGAATGATTTGCAGATTCCTAAACACCAGCTGGATGATGTAGAGAGAAAAAGACCATCCACCCATCAGCAGCACATAGAATGGGCTTTTCTACAAGCCAAGGAAACAAACATGTTGAAAATAAAACCATTTAATAAGGTCTCATAATTAACATCCTGAGGTGTTCCAACTGTAGAGAGAAGGATGTTGAAAACACATTAAAGAATGTGAGGGATTTACCTTGGGTAAAAAACGGCCAATGACGAAGATGAGGATGATGAGGGAGGCAATCATTCCAGTGCTCATGCCAGCAGAGTAGTAGAAAACTTGACTTCTACAAGACAAATCAAGCAGGTGTGAGAGTTACACACACTAGGTCTAACTGTGTTTTTGTGTTTCGTGAGTCTATTGTTTGTCCTGAACACTTAAACTGCCGCTGCTCTTCAGAAAAATCCTTCAGATCCCACACATACTTTGGTTATTCAGCATTTTTGTGTATTTGAACCCTTTCCAACAATGACTGTATGATTTTGAGATCCTTCTTTTGACACAGAGGACAACTGAGGGACTCAGAAGGTTCAAACACTCACTGATGCTCCAGAAGGAAAAACGATGCATTAAGAGCCAGGGGGTGTAAACTTTTGAACAGAATAATGATGTGTACAATTTTCTTATTTGCCTAAATCTCTTTTTTTCCATTTAGTACTGCCCTTCAGAAGCTACAGAAGATACTTACATGTTTCCCAGAAGACAAAATAAGTTAAATGTACCCTGATCTTCAAATTAAAGTTTTCATCCCGGCTCTACATGCATTGTTTTTCCTTCTGGAGCATCAGTGAATGTTTGAAACTTCTGTAATAGTTAACGGAGTCCCTCAGTTGTCCTCAGTGTGAAAAGATGGATTTCAAAATCATAGTCATTGCAAGAAAAGATTCAAATAAACAAAAATGCTGAAAAACCTCAAAATTTGCAGGACCTGAAGGATGTTCAGGTCCAGGAACAGCAAGCAGTTTACCTGTTCAGGACAAACAAGGGACAAAAAAAAAAAACACAGCTGTGGATCATTCAGGTAACAACAGTATTAAGAATCAATCGTATGTAACGTATTCAAGTCAGTACTAATTAAAAAATATCATGCATTTTGTATGATCACTCTTACTTTGGTAAAATAATTAACATTTTGCAGATTCTGTAAACTTTTGACCTCAACTGTATATAAACATCAATCACCTGCTTAGAATGTCTGCAAAAAAGAACAGCAACAGTCCAGCCAGAAAAATCAAAAACAGGTAGATGTCAAAATCTATAGAAGAAAAAACAATGTCAATTTCCAAATCAATATCACAGTCCATTTAACTTTTTTCTTTTAAGTACATTTTCGACTCACGTCGACTAGGTTGTACTGTATACAGTGTCCGGGAATCTGAAGGGTCCACTCTGAAACAGGTCTTGTTGTTAAAGAGACTGACGCTCACAGTGGTCTCGTTGGTCTGTTCACGAACGAAGTACTGCACGAGTTTCCAGATGCTAAAATGCTCAAGCTCCTGCAGGTCCTGCTCATCATTAACCACCGTCACCTTCAGCTTCGTAGTGCTCCACACTTTCACCTATCAATTAAATAAGGGAAGGGGCTGTCAACATCGATGGAAACTTATGACATGGACAAGAGTCACAAATAAAGTCCTCTACCTGTAATCTAGTCCATGTTTCTCTCCATCCAGGTACAATGGAGTTATTATAGCAAAAATGTTGTGCGGCTTGTACTTTGATTTCTTGTCCATCTTTTACTTCTATAATGGGACGAGTGGCAGCTACAGGAAGATGAAAATGACAGTCATGCTTCTTGTTAATCGTACGTATTTAAAATATGCCATTATGGAAAACACTTTTTGTGTAAAGTACTAACTTAAATATGTATCAACAATCATCTGTGATGTGATGATTCTACTACAAAACAACAGGCTGAGATATAAAATACTGATTTTATTACATATCGTTATTTTCCAAAAGATCAGTTTTTACAGCTTTAAACAATTAACGTTATATCAACTAACGTTACACACTTAGTACGCTAACAACACTTAGCTTTCTTAATTGTTCTAAAAGCAATATATATATAAACATAATATATTAAGAAATAACTATTGCTTACCTGAGGTTTGAGATAAATGAAATAAAAACAACAAAACCGTGAAGACAACTTTCAATCTGACAGTTTCGATTCCAAAGCCACTTTCGGATTTCATTAATCCCGCCATGATGTCTTCTCGCGTTTCTTCGATGGTCGGAGTGACGTTACCAACGAGACTTGAGTGCTGAACAGCGTCACCTGCTGCATTGGAGGGATGAGCGCATCTGTCACACTTTTGTTTTTATCAACAGTAAAAGTCAAAAAGGATCTTATAAAATACTGGATTTGCTCTCATTTTTAAACCATTGTTTCCATACAAACTGGGATATATGTTAATATGTTTTTGATGAGATAGATTTACAGAAATACACTAAGTTTCTGAACAATAAGATTTTTAATTTTTTAAAGACGTTTCTTCTGCTCACCAAGCCTGCATTTATTTGCTCAAAGTTACAGCAAAAACAGTAAAATTCTGAAATATGTTTACTATTTAAAATAACAGTGTTTAAATATATATATAAAATGTATTTAATCCTGTGATTTCAAAGCTGAATTTGTAGCATCATTGCTCCAGTCACATGATCCATCAGAAATCATTCTGATATTCTGATTTGCTGCTCAAAAAACATTTATTATTATTATTATAATTAGCTGAGTAGAATTTTTTTTCAGGTTTCTTTGATAAAGTTCAAAAGAACAGCATTTATCTGAAATAGAAATCTTTTGTAACATTATAAATGTCCTTATCATCACTTTTGACCATCAATTTAAACATCCATCTGGATCCTTCTATAATTTCTTTCCCAACTAACTAACTAACTAACTAAATAAAATGTTTCTTGAACAGCAAATCAGCATATTAGAATGATTTCTGAAGGATCACGTGACACTGAAGACTGGAGTAATGATGCTTAAAAGTTAGCTTTGATCACAGGAATAAATTACATTTTAAAATATATTCAGATAGAAAGCAGTAAATAGTAAAAATATTTCCCAATATTACTGCTTTTGCTGTATTTTGGATCAATTAAATGCAGGGTTGGTGAGCAGAAGAGACTTCTTTAAGAGACATTAAAAATCTTACTGTTCAAAAACGTTTGACTGGTGGTGAAAATTAACCATGGTTTACTACAGATAAACCAAAAAAACATGGTTAATATAGTTAAACTATGGTAACCACAAATTAACCTTGGTTTTGCTACACTGACCATAATTTAACCATGGTATTTCTAGTAAAACTGTGGTTATACAAACGATAATGAATATCCCAAAAAAACATGGTTACTACATCTTTTTAACATGGTTAATTTTCATAAGGGACAGTATAAATCAATGTTCTTAATAATTAAGTTTTTTTGTGCAAACAAAATGTCTTAATTTAATAAATACATTTACAAAAAAAGTCCCACTCAGAATTTATTTGTTTAAGGTTTTGTCTTTGTATCACATTTCTCGTAGTTCGTTTTAAACAGGTGTTACAAGCATGACAGATACTCGGCTTCACTAACCCTATTAAACAAGTCATGTTTCTCCACCCTGTGCCAGACTGTCTTTTCCTGTTGTGCTTTCTCATAATCCCATCCTTTGTCTTTAAAGCTCTTGCCCTAATTACCTTTTGAATACAGTTACTCTTACTTCCCTTTCTAAGAACATTCAGCTTCTTCATGTCAAGCAAATCCTCTTTTTTGTCCATGAAATGGACTAAATCAAATAAAACAGTCATTCCAGAGGGAATTTAATTCCCTTTACAGAGCATAAACATACCTGTCTCTTCCAGTTAAATCAGTTTCACCTTTGTCAACTTTACATCTACACAGCATGAATTCAGATCACCACTGAACTTGCAACTGACAGAAAAAAAAAATCCAGGCTATGTATAAAATTACAGAATCAACACTAATGACAGTAACCTACTAGTTCTATAATACAAGAATATTTCATTACTTCAGTACAGAAATTCATAAAAATTCTCTTTCAGTCAAAGCAAATTATATACAGATAGAACTGAGAGTAAAAAGAGATACATGTCTTTCTTAAAGCTGTAAATGTCAAATGCAAGGTAGAAACACCACTTTAAAAACAAATCTGAAAGGCAGATTCTTACAACAGTTTAACAGTTTACAGCATGACAGGTCAAGCTGCCCAGGGCAGATGTATTGTCCATTTTTAATAAGCATCTGGATGTGCTGCATTAAATGGTCCATAAAGTTTTTGGGTGAGAGTGAAGTACAAATGTTGGTCACAGACTGTCTCAACCCCAGGCTCCTCCTGGATGGAAATCTGGGACACCTGAGGCAGCAGCAGCGGAATAAGGAGTGGAATATCCCACAGTGAAGTTCTGCAGACCCAATATCAGACATTTCCAACTGTAGCGAAGAGCCTTTCCTACGTTCTGTAAGACAAAGAGAATGTTGAAATATTCACACACACATAGCAAATAAATAGCTTAGCCAACCAACATATTATCTGATATTTGCTGAAAATGTACTCATCCTCAGGCCATCCAAGATGCAGACGTGTTTCTTTCTTCCTTGGAACAGATTAGGAGAAATTTAGCATTATATCACCAATGAATCATTTGCAATAAATGGATGCTTAAATCTTTAAACCATCATTTCTGGCCTAAAACTGCCACTTCCTCCAGTGAAAAATTCCTTGTTGTTCTCTCACACCAAAGTCCACAAACATATTTTTTTATAACAGTTTTGGACTGTTTTCACAAATGATCTTTAATTTGTGTATGTTTCTCTCCTGATTCAGATATTAACGTGAGAAAGCAATATTATGGATTGAGAACTTGAGGTTTAAAGGTAAAACAATTAATGATGGATTGTTTCTTACAAACACACAGCTGTTTTTTGATGGACTAGAGTTACACTGGATCACCTGTTGATTATTGTGATGTTTTTATCAGTTTTTTGGACTCTCAATCTGACGGCACCCATTCACTGCAAAGGATCCATTGGTGTGCAAGTGATGTAATGCTAAATTTCTCCAAATCTCTTGTACAGCTTGGACGGCCTATAGGCCAAAATTTTTAATTTTAGCAATCATTTTTGGGCGAACTACTATTTTAAATAGCCCTTCTCAGAGTTCATTAGTAGCTTTGTTTATTTTTTACTTCAGGAATGCATTTTACATGATATCTGAATATTAGATTAATAATAAAATACATAATTAAATGAAATGGAATTAATACAAAAAGTACTGCATGTTTTAGGTTAGATATTACCATTAAGACTAGGTTCATTTCATTGATTCATTCTTTATTATTTGCAATTGTATGTTTTGTTTTTAGATAAAACATTTAAAAAGTGTAATTATTAAAAAATGATTTGACTGTTAGATTAGTTTTTTCACAATGCTTTGGCCTCATCTGAAAGTTGAAAAATAAGCTTTCCATTGATGTATGGTTTGTTAGGATAGGACAACATTTGACCAAGATACAACTATTTGAAAATCTGGAATCTGAGGGTGCAAAAAAATCTAAATACTGAGAAAATTGCCTTTAAAGTTGTCTGAATGAAGCCCTTAGCAATGCATATTACTAATCAAAAATTAAGTTTAGATATATTTACGGTTGGAAATTTACAAAATATCTTCATGGAACATTATCTTTAATTAATATCCTAATCAATTTTGACCCATTCAAACATACCTGTGCTACAGCTATTTTTGGGGCCGAGACGACATGGCTTCATTCACAGATCCAAGAGGTTTAGCCTGTGCCAGTGACAATGTTATAAAATTAAGACTTTGAGTGGTTTAAATACCTAAAGGATTTCCAAGTAGACAATTTAGCTGGATTAAACACTAGGCTTTATCATTTTGCACTGTAAACAGCATGTAGTTTAGTGGCTTTACGTTAGTGACTGTCTCTCTGTGTGACAACAGGTCAGAAACAGGATGCACTGCTTTATCCTGCGGCAGGAAGTTTATGCTGCGTGACAATGGAACACCATGTGCTCTGAATGACCCTCTCCCTCCCAAAATAACACAAATAAATGGTTACGTAGACCATGTTGTATTTTCACTAGAAAAGGTCTCCATATAGACAATGCAAACGTTTTTGCAAACATTTGTTGTTCTGTAACGGTTTAAAATGTTTTGTGTCTCATAATTTTAATCTGTTCCATTTATGGTTGTGTGACCAGTGAAAATATCAGTACAGTCTCAAAATAAAGCAAAAGAAAATTCTCTGAGCCCTCTATTTCACTATATATTGTAGAGAAAGCACCAAACTTTAACAAGCTACTTGTAAATGCTTTGGGGGGGAAAACAGTGCTGCTACAGATATTAAGTGGATTACAGTGAGACGCCGTGTTTACTAAAGATATTCCATTTACTCACAGTCTCATCAGTTTTAATCGGCTAAGTCTGATAAGGAAACACTCTAAGACGCCAGACAGGTGTATCCGTTGATCTTTGACCTATAATACAGGGTCAGCAAATTCACTGAGAAAAGTCATCTGCTTGTTCAGAAAATAACAATTTATATGGTTATTATATTCATCAACTAAAGTAGGAACTGTGCATGATTTCATAATCGCAATTCTCTGGTTATTGCAAAAACATTTTGTTTTTGAAAGCATCTTTTCATTACTAAATATCACATGACAGTTTCTGTTTTATAATATCACATTTCACTCAAAACCAGGACACTACTTTTCTGAAACCCAGTGGTAAGGTTTGTGACATTTTAAATCAGAAAAACACCATTTTGACAAATTTGAAGAATTGTTGTCAAAGTACCCTCAAAGTTGTGGAAATTAAAATTAGTCAGAAGTAAACAGTTGATATCTCAGCCACAAGAATTACAAACCACAAAAATTACAAATTTACCAATACCACAGGAGCAGTTACTTGTCACTGTTGGAATGCAAACTATACTTGCCAATAATAAATATTAGTAAAGTACAAGAAGGCCTGCTTGGGATTGTCTGTATCCCAAAAGCAACAGTGAATAAATACTAATGAAAAAACAGTTAATGAAAATATTTACTCTACAAAGTATATTCATCTCACCTTTCTGTATTTTTTATACTTCTCCTTCTTTTTTGCTTTCTTTTCCTCCTTTAGTTTGTGATAGCTGTCGTCTTCCACTAAAGGCTCGTATGGTGATCTCTCCGGCAGTAAAGTGAGGCGCAGATCTCTGGGCCTTTTCTCCACCGGTTGATCGAGATTCTGCTCCGGTGCGCCGGTATCGATCTGCCGCCTGTATCTGCCGCTAACGTCCTCAAAGAGGCCAAGCCGCGGGACACAGAGAGACTTCGGCTTCATGGTCTTCACCAGGAGCGTGTTGTCCGTGCACTCTAGCCAAGCTCTCAGGACTGCATACGCACATCCTCTTGGAGCAGCTCCGCGGTGTTTGGGTTTGGCTGGACTCCAGCTCTGATTGGAGTCCTACATCATCAGGTTCACACCAGGTGGGTGTCTGAAAGACTGGAGTGCAAACTCTTGTTGGCAGTCCGAAGTCAGTGAAGTATGTGCAAATCTAATTTAATTTCCATTCTATTAAATTCACTATTGGTGGTAAGACATTACAAGTAACGCGAGTTACGTAATCAGATTACTTTTTAAACTAATAAAGTAACGCATTACTTTTAAATTTACTTATTTTAACATAAGTAACGCAAGTTACTTTGTTTGCTTATTTATTCACTTGTCCCAGTGTTGAGAGAAGTTGGGAGTGAGGTGCAAACCACAGGTACTTCCTTCATCCAGAGGCTTATTAATTTCACTCTTGACGTGAAAGAGCATGTACAGTCGCCAAAAATATAACTTCTGGGTTTTCTGTTAAATAAATAAGCAAGCAGCCCAGGCAAGGAAAAAGTAACGTAGTGCATTACTTTCCATAAAAAGTAACTACGTAACGCAATTAGTTACTTTTTTATGGAGAAAGGCAATATTGTAATCCATTAATTTTTAAAAGTAACTTTCCTCAACACTGCTTTTGAATTAATCCATAGGCTTGCTACATACACACTGTTAAAGCTAACATATTGTGTGGAGTGAAAATCAATGATTAAATCAATCGATTGATTTAGATTAGAGCATATTGGCACTTCCTGCAAAATAGTGTCTGAAATTATTTAAACAAGTGGTCAATGAAAGAAATTTAGAAATAGTTGACTACAAACTACAGAAAGTCAAACTAAAATTTACATAAGCTATTATATTATTGTGGTCTAAAACCTCAGGGTTTAAAACCCTGATTTTCAATTTGCATCAAATTTTAGCAATTCAAAAACAAAAATTAGTTATTAGTGGTAACAGTATTTTTTAAAGGTCAGAGGACACGAAAGTACTATATTTGTTGAATGTGTACTGTTTAAAAATTATTTTAATCTGCTATAGCCTTTTTTTATCACTAGCACAAGCAAAATGACATTTTCCTACAAACAACATAAAATACGGCAACATTTTGAAATAGTTTAAACAGACCAACCTGTGCAGAAACATGAACAGAATTAACTAAGTGCGGCCCCGCCCCGTCCCGCCCCTTTGTGACCACGTGATCATTGACTGACAGGAGCTAAATCACTGAAGCGAAAGTAGAATGAATTTACGTTTGGACATATTCAAGTCTTGTTCGTAAGTACACAAATAGTTTCTTAAATAACTGGAATAAAAGGTTTTGGGCTTGAACTACAATCATTATTGGAAAAGGAAAATTGAACTTTAACGTTTAAATTGTATGTTTTAATTTTACAGTCGATAATGGTTGGGAGAGATATAGCCTATAATAAACTCTTAATTCAGTGACTGGTACTGAATGCTTTTTAATTACTACTTGTCTACTTTCATTTTAAGTTGTTTAGTAGTGTTTCTAATCTACTTTCTAATCTCAGTTTTAAACGTTGTCATTAATCCCGCATGGATTTCACACGGGCCGATCTGGGCCAATATATGTTGCTGTCTGGGATGTAGTCTCCTGTATAGGCTAATTATCTAATATCGTTTTTTCCTCAGTCCAGACACCCTATCATCAGCATCACTGTGGTACAAAACTGAACAGAATAATAGATTAAATTTATTAAACTTGTTTATGTCCCTGTGTCTCACCTGGTTGCCCGCTGACAATATCATTGCCAAAAGTTGCCCAGCAACATTGTTTAAAAAGTTTCCCTGTGTATCGTCACCCTTTAAGATAGATGTATGATGCAACAAATGATGATTCAAAACCACATGGCATTAAATGTACGTGGGTATACAGTCGTGTTTATATTCTTACATATACTTTTTAATTATGCTGAAGAAGACTTATCAAAGCCTCACCAGTGTGTACATAATTTAGTAACATGTATAGTTACATGAGGTCATTCAAAAAATGGTGTATACAATTTAACCACAGAAAAAAATGGTCTTTTTTTATTTTTCAAGCATAAACCCACATGAATGTACGAAACTGGTTAACTTCTCCAACTTAACTTCCTCATTCTGTTGCTGTGTTTTGTAAATTTCAAAATCGATGTTGAAAATACTCGCCATTTATAGATTAAGAGAAAGTCCTCTACACGCTAGTATACTTTGGGTCGTACATTCTTTTAAACATACTTGGTTCATAGATTTGATTTGAATCTCTTACTGAAAGTTCAGGTGAATTATTAATAGGTGGCACATAATGTATCCTATCTTTTTCTTGCTCACATTTTGTTCATATCAGCCTTACATTTTGAAATTTCAAGTTTCAAGTCCACGTCATGTGTTTGTTCACTAATCACTCCCTCATTGTATCCAGGCATGTCTTGTTTAATCAACTGTTCTTGTGTATTTATAGTTCTCAGGGGTTTTTTTGTCCTTTTTTTATCACATAACATACTCTTTGAATAATCTTGCTTTTATTTTTGGTCAATGCTCCTAGAAAAAGAAAAGAATCATAATTTTTAGCTGTTGAAACCTTGGACATTAACTTTAACTGACGAAAATCTGCCAGATTGAAACACTTTATGGTAAGAAAAGTGTTGTCTTTTTCATCATTTATAAGATAAGTGAGTGATTAAATGTATTTCTAAACTACTTTTCTCTCATTCAAGGACGGTCTCACAAAATCAGCACAGCCGTGTTTCTTTAAAAAGTGCTAATTATATGCTGGATCCAGTTGAAGAGAGCCTCTCTATTCAGTACAAAGGTATGTAACATCTGCTAAGTTACCCTTCAAAAATGCTAAAATCATTCATATGAAAATACCAGACTGTTTTATTCATTCTGGATTAGTATTTGTCATATTGACAGTAAAACATAACTGAATATGCCTAATAATAGGCTTAATAAAAATGACTTTTCACATTCACATGCTGCATGCAATGCACAAACATAGCCTGCCTGTTTTTTCTTTGTAAAGGTTTGGTATGCAGAGCAAGCTGAATGATGTGTCAAACAAAAGCAAGGCATCAATGACTGATCCAATTACTTTCAGTATCGAAGACTTTGCTACTGAGCAACAGTAAGATTTTCATACAAAGTTTGTCCCTTTTTGTCTCCTAATTTCCACTTGTACACATACACTGCTGTTGATAAGTTTGGGGTCGGTAACATTTTTTGTAAAAATTCTCTTCTCACCAAGGCTGCATTTATTGGATCAATAATACTGTAAAACCACAATATTGTAAAATATTATTACAGTTTAAAATAAATGTTTTCTAATTTAATATAGACCACAAAACCAGTCATAAGGGTCATTTTTGAAATTAAGATTTATACATCATCTGAAAGCTGAATAAAAAGCTTTCCATTAATGTATGGTATGTATAGGACAGTATTTGGCAGAGATACAACTATTTGAAAATCTGAAATCTGAGAGTGCAAAAAAATCGAAGTATTGAGAAAAATCACCTTTAAAGTTGTCCAAATGAAGTTTTTAACAATGCATATTACTAATCAAAAAAAGATTATATATATTTACGGTAGGAAATGTACAAAATATCTTCATGAAACATGATCTTTACTTAATATCCTAATGATTTTTGCCATAAAGAATAAATCGATCATTTTGATCCATACAATGTATTGTTGGTTATTGCTACAAATATACCCATGCTACTTATGACTGGTTTTGTGGTCCAGGGCCACATATTTTAAAATGTAATTTATTCCTATGATGGCAAACCAATCCAATCTTCAGTTTCACATGATCCTTCAGAGATCACTGTAATATGCTGATTTGGTGCTCAAGAAACACTTTTCTCATTTTTGTGACATTATAAATGTGTTTACTGTCATTTTTGATCAATTTAATGCATCCTTTCAGAATAAAAGTAATAATTTTCTCTAAAACAAATATCTAACTGACCCCAAACCTTTGGACAGAGAGTCCAGTCATACACTTTCATTGTCAATGTATTTTTATAGGTCTCACACAAACAATATTACCAACGTAAACGTCCATTCAAAATCAGCCATGGAGTGCCAACAAGAATATAAATCAAGACTGAAATCCAAATTTCAATGCGTTCACAATGACATGTCCAAACAATCACATCCCACGTTCCTGAACGACATCTTCACAGAGCTTTACATTACTGAGGGCGAAAGTGAGAATATCAACAAAGAACACGAGGTGAGACAGATTGAGACGGCGCTGCGGAGAAAAACCACAGTTGAAATTCCAGTCAAATGCAATGACATTTTTCAACGCTCATCTGAAGAAAACAGACCCATCAAATGTGTGCTGACTAAGGGAGTTGCAGGCATTGGGAAAACAGTCTCGGTACAGAAATTCATACTGGACTGGGCTGAGGGCAGTGCTAATCAGGATATCGAATTTGTGTATCCGCTTCCATTTCGAGAGCTGAACCTGATGAAAGGAAAGCAGTTCACCTTGATTGAGCTTCTCCAACATTTCAAAATGGAAACAGGCTTTGGAGATAATCACGAAAATCAAAAAGTTCTCTTCATCTTTGATGGTTTGGATGAATGCCGCTTTCCTTTGGATTTTCAGAATAACGCAAAGCTAAGTAACCCAACTCTTCCAGCATCTATTGATGTTCTGCTAACCAATCTCATCAGTAACAATATGCTTCCTAATGCTCTCCTCTGGATAACATCTCGGCCAGCAGCAGCCAGTCAGATCCCTCTTGAATATATCGACCTGGTGACTGAAGTTCGAGGGTTTAATGACCCACAGAAGGAGGAATACCTCAACAAGAGAATCAATGATAAACAGCTTTCTGGTCGTATCATCACACACTTAAAGTCATCAAGAAGTCTGTACATCATGTGTCATATACCAGTCTTCTGTTGGCTCTCTGTTACGGTGCTAGAGAGACTGTTCAACACAGCAGAAGATGAAGAAATCCCCAAGACGCTTACTCAAATGTACACGCACTTCCTTCTTATCCAAACCCATGCAAAAAACATAAGATACACCAAACAGCACAACCCAGGCCCGCAGGATGAAGAGATGATTTTAAAACTAGGTAAACTAGCCTTCCAGCAGCTCAAAAATGGCAATTTAATATTCTATGAGGATGACCTGACGGCCTGTGGGATTGATGTGAAGGAGGCAGTGGTGTATTCAGGAGTTTGCTCACAGATCTTCAAAGAGGAGTCTGCGTTAACTGAGAACAAAGTGTACTGCTTCATCCATCTGAGTATTCAGGAGTTTCTGGCAGCCGTGTATGTGTATTACATGTTTAAGATCCACCACAGCAACGTTCTTGATCATGAAGAGCATCAAAAGCTTACAGAGACCACCTTGTTTGAGTTGCATAGGAGTGCCATTGATGAGGCTCTGCAGAGTGAGAACGGACACTTGGACCTTTTCCTCCGCTTCCTTCTGGGACTTTCGTTGGAGTCCAATCAGAGCCTTTTACAAGGCTTGCTCTCCCAATCTGGTAGCAGAGCTTGTCAGAGCATTGAGGAAACTGTTGACTATATCAAGAAAATGATAGAGGAGACATCCGTTCCAGAAAAGTCCATAAATCTCTTCTACTGTCTCAATGAACTCAATGATCTCTCTTTGGTCAAGGAGGTCCAGCGCTTCCTGAACTTGGGGCATTTTTCTAAACTCTCCCCTGCACAATGGTCCGCACTAGTTTTTGTGTTACTGACATCAGAAGAGAAGCTGGATGTGTTTGACCTGAAAAAGTACATCAGATCAGATGAAGGCCTCACTAGATTGTTACCGGTGGTCAAAGCATCAGAATCTGCGCTGTGAGTTTTTGATGTTTTTATATTTTAAAGGTCACATGAAGTGTGTTTGGTTCTTATTTATTATGTCTATATTATATTCCAGACTGGATAATTGTGGACTTACTATGAGATGCTGCAGAGCTCTTGCTTCCACTATCGGTTGCAGTTTTTCTAATGTACGAGTGCTGGATCTGTGCAATAACTCCATAGGTGACAAAGGACTGGAGCTTCTGACAGCCGGACTGGAAAACACGCAGTGTAATTTAGAGGAACTGAGGTGAAGCTCTTAGTCACTGTCTTGTTCATTTATTTGAAATAGAAATCGTATTTAAAGCTTTATGAATGTTTTTACTGTCACTTTTGATCAGTTTAATGCTTTCGTTAAATATGTGACCCTGGACCACAAAACTAGTCTTAAGTAGCACAGGTATATTTGTAGCAATAGCCAACAATACATTGTATGGATCATGATCGATTTCTCTTTTATGCCAAAAATCATTAGGATATCAAGTAAAGATCACATTCCATGAAAATATTTCGTAAATTTTCTTCAGTGAATATATCAAAACGTAATTTCTAATTAGTAATATGCATTGCTAAGAACTTCATTTCGACAACTTTTTCTCGATTTTCTCAAAATTTAGATTTTTTTGCACCCTCAGATTCCAGATTTTCACATAGTTGTGTCTCGAACAAATATTGTCATATCCTAACAAACCATACATCAATGGAAAGCTTATTTTCTTATAAATAAGAAAAACCCAATAAAGCATAAATCATAAAGCCTAATAATTTGTGATTTCCTCAACACAATGATTTCATACTGGAGTTGTAAATTCATATTTAAATTTAATGTTATCATTTAAATGTAAGTTTTAAAGGTTAAATACAGATTTAAAATCATAAAAGATATAATTTAATAGCACTGATACTGTTTTCTAAATCAAATCTTTGTGTAGCTATGACAGGAAACACTGGCATCTAACAATGCCATGGAAAAAAAAAACAGTTACTTCAAATAGTAAAGCATATACAGAAACTCAAATTAGAAATAAAACAGTTATCAAATAAGCATGTGTCCTATTCTGTGTCCTAACCTCCTGAAACTTTGTCTCATCTACAAATTTGAAAGAAATCAATCAAATCCGTATGCATGTGAAAATATTCAGATGTAACCCCCCTTTGTAATCATTAACATTTTCATAAGTAATTGTAATTTAATTCCATACAGATTACAGTTATATTTATTTTATAATTAAATTACGTAATTCCATTACATGAAACTACCTCCCCAACACTGGTGATGTGTTACTGTTTCCTCAGGCTGTCATACTCCAGAATCACCACACATGGCTGCTCTGTTCTGCAGTCAGGACTGCTTCCAAACCTTCCAAACCTTAGGGTGCTGGACCTAAGTGAAAACAGTCTGAGAGAAGCAGGAATTAAGATCCTGGCCAATTACCTGAAGCATCAGCACTGTAAACTTGAGATACTGAGGTTAGTAGCAATTGAAACAAACATCTTCAAACCACTTTAGTTCAACAGAAGACATAAATACCAAATGTGGAATTTATTTGGTCCTCATGATCACTTGTCATTGCATTATCTATAGACTCAAGGACTGCAGAGTTACAACTCAAGGCACCATTTCAATAGCCTTAGCTTTACAGTCCAACCCGTCTCACTTAAGAGAGCTCGACCTGCACTGGAATAACCCAGGAGATGATGGAGTAGAGAAGCTTTCAGCTGTAATACAGCATCCACTCTCACAGCTTGAAACACTTTGGTATTGTTTATATTCTTTTACTTAAATAAATGTTAGAGTACACTATCATAAATCTACACAATTATAAGTTTTACAGAATGCCCTAAATGTTCATTTTTCAACCCGTAGGCTAAGTTACGGATTGCTTACTGAGAAATCATGTCAGTCTTTGGCTTTAGCTCTGAGGTCCAGCTTCTCTACTCTGAAAGCTTTAGATCTGAGTGGCAACGCAATATATGATGGAGCAGTGAAAATGCTCTCAAATGGACTTGGAAGCTCTCACTGTAAAATAGAGATTTTGAGGTGAGGGTTTTAAATCTACAGTATATTTAGATGCTACCCTCAGCAATCTCTTGAAGAATATCCTCTTTTCAGGTTGGCATCATGTGAGATCACAGAGGTGGGTGTTGACGATTTGGCCTCAGCTCTTGTTTCTAACCCGGCTCATTTGCGAGAGCTGGACCTGAGACAGAACCACATAAAGGATTATGGTGTATCAAGACTCGCTGAAGTGGTGAAAAATTCAAACTGTAGGCTGGAGATGTTACGGTGAGTGGTAGAACTGAATTTTTTAGACATTCATTATGATGCTTGATAGGTAGCTATACTTTGTATACAATTTAAAGGAATAGTTCACCCAAAAATGAAAATTCTGTCATTAATTACTCACCCTCATGTCATTCCAAACCTGTAAGAACTTTGTTCATCTTCAGAACACAAATTAAGATATTTTTGATGAAATCCGAGAGCTTTCTGACGCATTCAAGACCTAGAAAGGTAGGTAGGACGTTGTTAAAATAGTCCATGTCCATCAGTGGTTCAACCGTAATATTTTGAAGCTATGAAAATACTTTTTGTGTGCAAAGAAAACAAAAATGATGACTTATGATTTCTTCTCTTACGTCTTCGATAACCGTGCACAAGAGTATCACGATGTATGCGAGTGGTGCTTAAAATTTGGTTGAACCACTGTTGTCACATGGACTATTTTAACAATGTCCTTACTACCTTTCTGGGACTTGAATGTGTCAGTTGCATTGCTGTCTATGCAGGATCAAAAAGCTCTTGGATTTCATGAAAAATATCTTAAATTGTGTTCCGAAGATGAACAAAGGTCTTATGGGTTTGGAACAACAAGAGGGTGAGTAATTAATGACAGAATTTTCATTTTTGGGTGAACTGTCCCTTTAAGATTCAAATTTGAATTACAATCGACAGTGATGATGTGATATTGAGGTCAGTTGGTTTTTCTTACATTTGTTTTGATGCTGAATTGTGACTGATTAATGCATTCAGCAGATCATAAATCTAGTTTTAAATGCTTTAACAAGAAGATTTAAAGGGGTCATCGGATGCCCAGTTTCAACAAGTTGATATGATTCTTTAGGGTCTTCATGAAAAGTCTATAATATACTTTGGTTAAAAATTCTCAATGGTTGTGTAAAACAACACCCTTTTTACCTTTACCTTTACCTACAAAATGAGCTCTGCAAAAATCAACTCATTCTGTTGGATTGTTCCTTTAAATGCAAATGAGCTCTGTTCACCCCACCACCTCTTCTCTCTGTGGAGTGACAAGCCTGTTTACTTTAGCTGCGTTTAGCCGCTAAACTTGCTAACTAGCACGTTATTAGGAAAGGTGATTGCCGAGATTGATAAAAAAAAACGTATACTCGCTTCTGCTGTAGGTGAAGCTGGATCACAAATGATTTGCGCAAACATAGACACGTTTATGTAGATCGGGAGGCGCATTCCCTTCACAAACAAACGTAATCCACTGCATCTTTAGTGGCTCAGATGTCGGAAGTAAATGACGACCACTATGTTCATTATTACATCCAGCAACACAACACCTCAATCGCTTGGGAGATATTCTTGTCCAACTTACATCCCTGCTCCAGCGTCGAAACAATTATCATTATAGGGTAGATTTGTACATACACTGCCAACACACATTAATGTTCAAACAACATTTAAAACTTTGCATCTGATGACCCCTTTAATTAGTTTTATGAATATGAATGTTTTTCTTAACAGTTTAGGAGACAGTCAGGTCACAAAGGAAGGTTGTGCAGTCCTTGCTGCCGCTCTAAACTCAAACCCGTCGTATCTGAGAGAGCTGGACCTGAGCAGTAATGATCTCACAGACACAGGGATGAAGCTCCTTTCTCCTGTTCTGAAGAATCACAGCAGCAACATTATGAAATTAAAGTAGGTTCTGTATAAATATTTTTGAATAACATCATAACATTCTAAAACTGTATAATCTTTCTGATTTCTGAAGGATCATGTGACACTGAAGACTGGAGTAATAGTGCTAAAAATTCAGCATTGTCATCGCAGAAATAAATTACATTTTAAAATAAATTTAAGTAGAAATCAGTCATTTGAAATTGTAATAATATTTCACAATATTAGCTTTTACTGTATTTTTGATCAAATAAATGCAGCCTTTGTGAGCATAAGGTATTTCTTATGGATTTTAATGTTAAATAAAATGCCTCTATATCATCATTTTCCCTAGTTTGAGTCAGTGTGGTTTAACCATGGCCTGCTGTGATTCACTGGCTTCAACTCTTGAAGAGAAATCAAGTCTTAGAGAACTGAATTTGGGAGTAAATAATCTACAAGATCTGGGAATTAAAGTCCTCTGTGCTGGATTGGAAAATCCACATTGTCAGCTGGACACCTTAGGGTAATGCTATATAAATTTTCAAAATTGCTTTCGGAGAAGTTACTTGTAATTTTCCTGTAAAAAAAAAATCTGATCAACATTAAAATAGTTTTATATTAATGATGCCTGTACCAAATGTTTTCTTTTTCTGTATAGGTTGTCCAATTGTAGGATCACAGGGGAAGGTTGCACAATTTTAGCCTTTGCACTAAAATCTAAGCACTCACTTTTAAGAGAGCTGGACCTGAGTGAAAACAGTCTTACAGATGCAGCCGTGAGGCCACTATCTGCCCTATTAGATGATCCTGACTGTAAACTAGAGAAACTTATGTAAGTAGTTCCTATAAAGATAGTATATTAACACTTTAAACAGCATAATATCTACTGTGTGTCTTACAAAACACTCAACTTCTATATTTGCATTTGTTGAGCTTTATGTAATGTATGCAGTAAATTTTCTTTTGTCTTTTCAGCTTGTATTAAAATTAGGCCTGTTTGTACAGCACACGTCAACATTTGATGAAAGTGTACCAGAATGCTGCCATACCTCAACATTGATGACTGCACTTTTTCTTGTTGGTAATTTATATTACGCTTTCAGATGTTTTATTTTAGAATCCTTTACTTATATTGTTCTTATATTGCACTGTTATATTTTAGTATGAAATACTGAGCATTGCAATAGTGTTAGTTATACAAACCCAGCACTTTCCGTTTGATACTAATATGTACTGTGTAGAGTTATAAGTGTAGGGTTATGTATGTTACAAGTTGACTGATGCAATGCGGTTTTCAAAAGATGGGCCAAGGTGTGCTCGTTGTTGTTTTTTTCTTGTAAGAAGAGTCTTAGAATCTCTGAACTGTAAAGGTCATTAACACAGTATTTTTCCACTGTACTGTTATGCCATTACT
>JAHKKF010533602.1:0-18808 GCA_019740295.1 Labeo calbasu
TTTTATATATATATATATATATATATATATATATATTTTTTTTTTTTTTTAAGTATTCTGGTTTAAATTAAATTGAATAATTATTCAATTATTCATTTTAATGTAAGAGAAATTGTTTACGTTAATTTTACAATTTATCGTATTTCAGTTGTATTTATCAATCTAAATTACATTTAATTACTGAATTCAATTATTCGTTTTGATATAAATATATATATATATATATGTTTTTAATATACACTGCAGTTCAAAAGTTTGTGATCCGTAAGAATTTTTATGTTTTGTAATGGAGTCTCTTAAGCTCATCAAGACTGTATTTATTTTATTAAAAATGCAGAAAAAACTGGAATATTGTGAAATATTATTGCAATTTCTAATATTGGTTTCCTTTTTTAATATACTTTAAAATATAATTTATTTCTGTGATGCAAGAAGTATTGTTATATTGTTAGAAATGTGACACTGAAGACTGGAGTAATGATGCTAAAAATTTAGCTTTGCCTCACAGGAATAAATTATATTTTAAAACACATTAAAATAGAAAACTCTTATTTTAAATCGCAATAATATTTCACAAAATTGCATTTTTTCTCTATGTTTGATCAAATGGATACAGCCTTGATGAGCATAAGAAACTTACTGAACGGCAGTGTAAAGAAAAGAAAACAATAAATTTTGCATTGACGTTACAATTTAATATACATGTTGTATACTGTTGATGAACAACTGTCAGACTGCCAGAAAATCGTACACATTTAGCTTGTTTATAAACCAAAATGACATTATCCGTAATTCTCCATTGTTAACTGCATCCTTTACTTATTGTACCAGTTTTCTTTGCAAGTAAGAGAGAAATTTCACATTTCTTCTCTTCTTGAAAAAACAGAATGAAATATGAAATTTCCCAATGTGCTAATTTTCAAAATCACTTCAATATCACAATATGACTTCCTCAGTCTTACAACTCCAAAGGACTTAGCATCCTAAAAAAAACACACCAGGCAAAGTGTGCAAACACAATTTTAAAAATGCAAAGCGATGAAAATCTGAAACTTCGTTTTGTGCAAACAACCCTTATCTGACCCTGGAAGTTACTTCTCTTTTCCAGCAGGCTTCTCAGCATGTTCATTGTCTAAATATGGCTTCAAACTTTGCGGCTAACTTTAAATAACTCCCTCTGAGGGTCAAATTTAACACTGTCATGGGTGAGGTAGAGCCTAGAGTCTGTTTTAGGACACCTCAATATTCTGGGGCCTGCAGCCATGAGAGGTGTTTCATTAGATATGTGGGGAAATTTAAGTCAAATGATTAACACAAAGCATTTCTACATTTTTTCCCACCAGTTTCGCCCAGTGATCAAAGTGTACTTCCATCCTCCATCCCTGCGGACTTGGAGTGTGTTGCATGAAAGAGCCGATCAAAGTAATAGAAAACCATTTCCAGTGTTGTAAATCAATAAAACTCTTAAACCTTCACCTCCTGAACAGCATGTTCTGAAATGTCTAACACTGTAGTTTCAACTCTTTGGTGAGAGATTTGCTTTAAAATCATATCAATTATGTTGTGTCAAAGTTCTCATTAGTATGCAAATAGCTGCTTTACATTTCCCTACACATGGATTAGGGATCAGGGAATACATTGACATGATAGGCTCTTTATTGCACTATTGAAAGAGAAAGCTGATTACTTGAGAACTTCTAATGGCCTATCAACTCCAGCAAAGGGCCTAATCCCCATTTTGACTGATTATTCAAAACGAATTAAAAGAGTAACGGATCATTCAAACTCTACAAAGAGAATATGTGTGCCTACACATATGCTATGCACATTTAAACTGTAGAATAAAGGATTTACCACTTCTGTGTTACTAATTTAAGAGGAACAGATGCCATTTGAGATGCTTTCTCATTGTTTAAGCCTTAGGCAGTGTGAATTTGGATAATTCAAGAGGGGGTTCTTTTACCAAAACCACAAGTGATATAAATTCGGTTCTTGCTTTTTCACCACAGACGCCAGAGCATTCAGTCCTCGATGTGCTTCTGACAGTCTGAGGCAAACCAAGGAATCTCAAAGCTGTGATATCATTTCAAACGATGTGGCTTTAGGAAGACTAACAAACCCTATTGCGTTCACACACGCAAACAATATCACTGATAGGGGCATTGGAGCTCCTTTATGGGAATGGATTTACTGTAAATATGATTTGGTTTGGATCAGCTACCTCAAATGTAACTTTTGAGAGGGTCACGTCTACTACCTGTCCTTGAAGAAGCGGCGAAATCCAAAGGCGACAAGCTTGAAGACGGACTCTAGGACAAATATGATTGTGAAAATGTAGTTACAGATCTTCAGAGCCTCATCCAGAACCTGTTAAAACACAGAGGTTGTACAAAAATGTAAGAAGTATAAGCATAGCTTAAAACAAGCACGTATTCAGAGCAGAAAAGGTGATGAGATTAAAACGCCAATTGAAACACCAATCTAAGTTGGCATCTTCAGGGGCTGATAGTCAGTGGACATTGCCAGGGGTCTGACTGTTCTCTCGTCCACCACACAGTAATTAAGGCCAGGCTAAGTGTGACGACGTACCAGAAAATCAATTGATTCTGTTCACAGAATGAGTGCAGTAAGTGGTCAAAGCCTAACAATACCCCTTTGCTCCACTTCCTCCAGGATTCTGTGGGCCACCGGGGCTCTAATTAAAACAGACTGCTATTTATAGCCACAGGTGAGGTCACAGACCTCCATTAATGATGGGTGAAAACCCTGGGAAACATCGCAACAGAGTTGACTAATAGGAATAGTGAACAACAGTTTTGATTTGAGGAGAGATAGCAAATAAATAAATAAATAAAGTCAAATTATAATCATGTTTTATCAATTAAATAACATAACAACAATATAATAATAATAATAATAATAATAATACTTTAAAAACATGTCTTTCCAACTTTCTTTGTGCTCTCGGAAAATAAATAAATAAATAAATAATTCTAATAATAGTAAATACATTTAATAAATCCATTTAATAATAAGTCCAATGTTAATCATGATTTAATAATAATAATAATAGTAAATAATCGAAAACGTACAAACATATCTTTCCAGCTTTGTTTGTGCTCTCTAAAATAAATAAATACATAACTTATATAATAACAGTCCAATGTTTTATAAATGTAATAATAATAATAATTTTAAAACCTACAAAATTCTCTTTCCAACTTTTTTGGGCTCTCTAAAAATAAATAAATACATAAATAATTTGAAATAAATAAATAAAAGCATTTAACAGTCCAATGTTAATCATGTTTTATAAATTAAATAATAATAATAAGAATTAACAATTAATAATAATAATAATTTAAAAACCTACACACTTCTCTTTCCAACATTCTTTGTGCTCTCTAAAAATTAACAAACAAACAAATAAATAAATTAAATAAATAACATTTAGCAGTCAAATGTTAATCATGTTTTATAAATCACATAATAATAATAATAATTTTACAACCTACAAACCTCTCTTTCCAACTTTCTTTTGACTCTCTAAAAATAAATACATAAATTATTAAACAAATAAATAAATAAATAAATAAATGGAAACATTTAACAGTCCAATGTTAAGCATGTTTTAAAAATGAAATAAATAATAATAATAAATTTTAACAACAATAATAATTTAAAAACCTACAAACTTCTCTTTCCAACATTCTTTGTGCTAAATAATAAACAAACAAACAAACAAACAAACAGTCCATTGTTAATCATGTTTTATAAATTAAATACTACTACTACTACTACTACTACTACTACTACTACTACTAATAATAATAATAATAATTTTAAAACCTACAAACATCTCTTTCCAGCTTTCTTTGGGCTCTCTAAAAATACATAAATACATAAATTATTCTAATATATTAATATAATAAAATAAAATAATTAATAAACAATAAACCAGAACATTTAAAAAAGTATAATGTTAACTATGTTTTATAAAATAAATGAATGAATGAATAAATTATTATTATTATTATTATTATTATTTACAAAACCTACAAAATTCTCTTCAACTTTCTTTGTGCTCTCTCAAAATACAAAAATAATAAAATATTCTAAAATAATAATATAATAAAATGCATAAACATAAACAAACAAACTAATAAATAAATAAAAAAGGTTTCTATTTCTTTAAATTTCTACCTTTTAAAAGAAACACAAAACCTTCAATGGTAATTTATAGTGGTCCTTTGAAACTGACCTTTGTCATAAAGTAATGAAAAAAAAAAAAAAAATCAGTTCAGAAGAACTATTAAACCACCCAAATGATTTAGAGGAATCCAATCTAAACTCCCAGAGCATATCTGCTAACTCATGTTATTGTTTTAGTCCTCTATTGAATATTCATGAATTGTCTCTGTAGTGTAATGCAGGGGGGAAAGACAGATGAGGGAATATGCATACATTTCCGCGCATACACTACAATGTGGTTTATTTTGGTGAGGCATTACTCTCATAAGGCTTCTTTAGACACAGGCAATGGTACAAAATGTCTTGGAGCAGCACACTGAAAGTGCAACTAATTATAATAACATAAAGATTAAGATTATATGCTCACTGCTATGATAAAATCAAAGTACGGTATAGCAAAAAGAGTACATAAACATTAGCTGCCTAATCAGCAAATATCATGCAGAGCCATAAAATGAGATAGCGGTGAGTTGAACTTAAAGTAACATTGTTTGCAGTTACATAACCAGCGAGTTCATTTCCTTAATGGAATTTCAACAAGCGCATACAATCTCACTTCTGGTGTTCCAAAAAGTACCTTAGGTTGTTGGTAGTGCTCCATGGACATGGTGATGACATTGAGCCCGATGACAATCGTGATGAACAGGTCCAGATAGTGGCTGGTGCACATCTTGTGGATGAGAAGCCGTGTAGGTGAGTAATCGGAGTAATAGGGTTTACTCTGGGCTTCTGAAGAACCATGGGAACAGGGAGGAATTATGAAATAACAGTACTGAAACAAACATTGTTTTGTACACACTCATGCCCACACTGAGAAAAGAGGGGAAGAGGGAAAGACCCAGTGGGAAAGAGAAGAAAAATATACAGTAGATCATACTATATGTCTATAAGTTCACACAGAAATGTAAACTGACTTCCTCATCCTCATGTTGTTCCAAACCTGTTTGACATTATTTCTTTTGTGGAACACAAAAGAAGAAATTCGAAAGGCTGTGCTGGCCTCTCTTTTCCATGAATTACGTTTTTAATCTCTAAAAATAGTGCAAATGCACCATAAAATTATTTTAAAATGGTCCATATGACTTGTGTGTCATTTAAAGAGTGAATCACTGCAACTGAGTCAATGAGTTACACCTGAGAACCTATTCAGTTAAATTTGTGAAAGGACTATTTGTTTTATGAACTGGATTTTTCATAAGTAACACTAAAACATTGAGTCATTAACACTGAACCTTCGATTCAGTGAGTTAACTTGACCGGACCAGTCCAATTTGTGAAGGAATCGTTTAAATTAGTTTTGCAAACTGGATCATTCACTGATTTGACCCAAAAGAATCATTCATTTACAAATTTTAACTTTATGCAAGTAGCAAAATAGTTAGTCTGATTAACACTAAATTGAACTTGAAAACTGGATTTGTCTGATTTGTGAAAGAATCATTTAAATTAGTTTTATGATCCAAATCATTTATTGATTTGATCCAAAGGAATGATTCATTTACAATTTTTAACTTCTAACCAAGTAGCAAAATAAATGAAGCTTGATTAACACCAATCATCGATTCAGTAAGTTGAACTTGAAAACTGGATCTGTCCAATTTGTGAAAGAATCATTTAAAATAGTTTTTTGATCTGGATCATTCATTGATTAGACCCAGAAAAAAATGATTCATTTACAAATTTTAACTTTTCAGTAAGTAGCAAAATAAATTCAGCAAAATAATTTCATTAACACTAAATTAGTCAGTGAGTTGAACCTGAAAACTGTATCAGCCCAGTTTTTTAAAGAAAGCTTTGGTTTGACTCAAAAAAAAAAAGAAAAAAGAGAGATTTATTTACAAATCTAAACTGTTCAGTGAGTTAAAACATAAATGCATTGTGTTCCTCACCTAAAGCTGTTATTTGACTTGTAACATAGTGCTTAAGTTGTATGGACCATTTTTATGATACTTTGATAATGGTGCTTTTCATTAGCTTGAAAGCAAAACAGCCTTCAAAATGCCTCTGTTTGAATAGCACAGAAGAAAGTCATGGGTTTCAAACAAAATGGTCTGAGTAAATGACAATTTTCATTTTCGTGTAAATTTTTCTTTTAACTGTGATTATGTTTCTGTGGTCTGTCCCAAATATCAAAGGCAGATCAAAGGCAGAGGAGCCCAGATTGAGGGGCCAGGATGCCTGAGATCTGCTCGCTCACAGACACCTCAACAAAACGAATTGTCCTACTGTCATGGATTTTCTAATGAGATTCCCTGAGACATAAAAGAAACTCCATTCCATTTGGACGGACTTGTGCCTATGCTAGTTGTGCTGATCCATTTCTATTCTTTGCGATTTCTCTCTGTTGTTCGCTAAGGATGGAGAGGACAGGAGGGATGGCAGAGCAGCAGGGGGCCGGGGGGCTTATCATCTCAACACACAGGCAGGGCTGTGAGCGGCAGCTGTGTTCCCTGTGGTCCTGTCAGCCCATTAGGCAGGCTTTTTCTGGCACCAGCCACTGGACCGAAGGAACAGGTGCTGCATTCAACCTTTTCTTTTTTATATATAATGGTGCCACATCAGCAGTATTTGTTTAATCACATGGCCGCTCCCCATTGGATAGTGAATTCGAGCATGACTCATCTAGAACGCGTCCAAATGATTTGCTCGTTAAAAGTGATGTGAGTAATGTTTTGGATGTTCATCTCAGTTTAACATGTAGATATAAGTAAGCCACTTTCTGTGTTTGTGTGTTCAGTAGAGACTTTGGGTCTTTGTTAGTTCTGTCAAACGATTAATCGCATCCAAACTAAAAGTTTTTGTTTACATAATATGTGTGTGTAAACCGTGTATATTTATTATGTGTATATAAATACACACACATACAGTATATATAATTTTAAATATTTACATGTATTTACAAGAATATATTTATATTCAGTTCCCAACTCTCCACCCCACACTTTCCTGTCATTCTCTACTGTCCTGTCTGTTAAAAAAGCATGAAAAAGCATGGGGAAAAAAAACTTTTATTTTGGATGCAATTAGTCACGATTAATCGTTTGACAGCACATTTGTATTAGTGATAAGGACCAGTCAGCAGTGTTATTTTAATAGAAGTACGATTATAAATTGATTCATGGATAAATTCTGTGATATACACAAATGCATTACGATTAAACTAAGCTCAGAATCGATTCCAGAGATAATCGTGATGCATTTGGAAAATCGAATCGATTTATCATTGCACCCCTATATTTTAATATTGTTTATTACTACTAGCATTTATTAGAATTGTGAATTAGCTTTTATTTTTGTATTTTCAGTTTTCATTTTAATAATTTTTAATATTTATATTTAGCATTAACTTATATTTTATTACAGTCTTAGTAAATTTAGTACTTTAAATTTAACTTGTGTATTTGAGATATTTGCCAAAGCAGTCTTTCAAATTTTCTTTTATGTTTCTCATTTAATATTTATATATTTTAGCGTTATTTCAGTTAACAAAAATTATTTTGTGTATAACAACAGCACAGAGTGATTCTGCAGATTACAGCAAGTGACTACCTTACGAGTGAGTTGTTGATTCATTCAGTTTACTCAAAAGTGCCAATTTGTTTAGGCATGAAACAAGTGACTTGCTGAATTTGAAGCAGCATATTAGTATAACAATCTACTTCTTCCGAATAAAAATATGACAAAAATAGTAAGAGTAGTACGCTATTATTTCGAATTCACCAAATGTTTGTATGAGTGAGTCGTTGAATTACTGACTTGACCGATTTGTTTGAAAACACTGGATGAAATGCCACTATTCTGCTTGGAGACACACAGTGCTTCTGCTTTGACTTTGTTTAGAACTATTTTTGTTAGGAAAACTGGAAATATTGTCTTGAATGTACGTTACTTAATGTTCACCTCTCGTTTACTTTATGTATAAAAGCAATATCATATAAAATGCGCTTTCTTTGCTCATGTGCTATTTCTTAAACATGCATGTGACGTATATGGGGTCACTCTAGTGTGAATTCTCAGGATGAGATGCCAGCAACACCGGTTTTGTGGGTAATTACCAAAGGAATCTTCGAACCCATCTGGCTTTAATTTGGCTAATAGGAGCCATGCTCCCGGTGTTTTTAAATGTGCTGACTCAACATTACCTCCACTTCATAATGTACAATTTATGAATCTTAAACGTCCAGACTTGGCTAAACGTTGCCATTTTGGTTGTTATTTATTTATTTACCTTATTTATTGTTATTTTTTACGACTCCTAGGATCTAACAAAATCTGAGATGAGGTCAGTGCTCTGCTCTTTAACCCATGTGTTATAAATTAATTTATTTGGGCTGCAGACAACAGTATCCAGGGGGGCAGCAACCATTCACTAAGACCGAAAATTGCTGTGTCGACTGCCCCAGTTGCAGAGATGCTCAATTACAGGGGACAGTTGGGATGGGAACAGGTGTATGTTCACAGCCTGGTTTTACAGTAGACAGGTCAGCTCCCACAGGACATCCCCACTCATCTACTTCCCTCCTACCCTCTTTAGTGAGACGCTCTCCCTTTATGCACTTTCATTCAAAAAAGCTTGTCTTCCGCCGGTGGGACAAATCTCAATGTTGATTGGCTCACATTGCTGGTTCCAATCCTGCTAAGCATAATAATACTACTAATAAATCAGTGACAGAGGGAAAGCGGTCTCCATAACCGGATGTTTATATCAAATGAGTACTGCACTGAGTTTAATGAAAGAGTTTCAAATCAGATGACCTTTTGTGCTCCAACTACAAAAAAAGTTGGGAGAAAGTGAAGGTCTTGGCATCCTATTTACGGAAAATGGATTGAACTTTTGTTTCCTATTGGCAGCGGTGCCTCTCTGATGTCATGCCATTGCAATGGGTCCAGCTAACGTCCACATCAGCCAAATCAGCTTAAACAGAATTTAAAGTGAGGGAGAATGGATCAAAACTATTTTTAACCAACGCGAGAAGAATGAAATAGCGGTGGAGAATGTGGCTCTTGGACCTCTCCATCTCTGTCTCTATTTTTGTGGCACAAGCTAATGATACCATGACTATGATTTAATGAGACATTCTTTGCTTAGATGGCAATTTTAGCCCGTTCCAATTCCATCTATGAGAACAACGGCCAGATTATTGGGTGAAGCAATTGAAGGTTTCAAGCTGAATGATACCACATTTGAATATAGCCACAAAACACCGGACGCCCACCAGTCTTGGACGTGCTAACTGTTAAAACTCAATGCAATACCCATCAGTCCCGAAAAAGGAGCGTACGACAACAAATTTCTTGGCCTTTTCATCCCACTGAGACTTCATGCTGGTCTTGATGCTTTCGACTTGATTCTGGCTTTGCCGCAGCTCACGTGCACTTGGAGGAAAACAGCTCTTAAAAGAAACTTTAAAAATAGGAACTCTGGACCCCATAAAATGATTAAGTGCATGAAAAGCTTTTTTATAAATATTTGCAAAAAGTATACAATGAGTAAATCCATCACGAAAAAATGTAAGACGCTGAAATACATAAATATATATTTTTTTTTAAAACACGAAACCCCATTTATTTATCTTTGGGTAAATATTTTGGCCATCAACCCATCTTTTAGGAGGTCCAAAGTCCTTTTAGGAAACATTTTAATATATAATAGAGAACAGAAAAGATGTGGAAGGTGTCAATCCAAGAAATGAACCATATAGCAGCTAGTACCTCGGAAGCTAAGTCAGTTGGGAAATACAGACAAACTCTGATCCATTATCTACATGATTTGTACTACAAACACCATAAATGGTTGATTCTGAGGGCCTGAAGTTGGACATCGCTGATCTTCTGAAGGTTGACGTAGCCTTATAACTAGGCCACTGAGCAATGTGTTTGGGAATAATCTGTCCATTATGCAGACTTTATGAGTCATGTGAGGTGAAATTCATGAGCACTGGGGAATTGTGGGCAGTGGGAGGACTAGACTGTTATTTAAAGGAAGAGCCAGAGAAAAATTCTAAAGCCTGCATGGCAAAATGTCAGACAAAAATAGAAAGGGGAAAAAGCAGAGATGATAAAAACAGCCATCTGAAAGGCAAATTGCAGCTTAATTTGTTATACGCTGAATGGTTTTTAATTGAGGCTGGTTTTACCCCCCTGAAGTGCATGGTCAATGAGTTGCTCCTAAAGTAATGAGTCGATGTCTGCTGGACATACTGCTGATGCACCCCAATGCAAAAATTAGTTTGGCAGAGACCCTGCACTTGTTCACTTTCTATTTGGCACAATATGCCAGCAGACACAGAGTCAAAAACAACAGGAAATGACAGACTAAAAGCCTGCTTCAAGCAGGCAAAAGAGAGAAAAATAACAAGGAAGAGAAGAAACTGGAAGCAAACAACATTTTTCAATAATGGGAGGCCATGATAAAGAAAACACACATACACTAACACCGACAAACATACACTGTAGGATAGATTAGGGTGAGAACACACAAGACACACACATAATATATCATGCTGGCAGACGTGGCAGACAAACCACACGTTCTTTCTGAGTCTGACTTGAGCAAGATGGGCCGTTTGAGATGGAGGCTGAATGGCAGAGGCTGGTGGATGGGCAACGGTGATGATGTGCAGAGAGCCGCAAGAGTGATGTCATTCTACATTACTCAACATAAGAGGTTAGTCAGAGTGCCTGACATATCTGACAATCAAAACCCGTTCTAAAACAATGAATGTGTCACATCCGAGGTCATATGTTTGGTACATGACAGTCAACCACTGTTTACAAATGCGAAAAGAAAAAGAATCCTATCACTTTTCATCGTAGAACCTCCAAATCCAAACATTGTTGGTCCAAAGAGAATAACTGCATAAAAAGTATCACTTTTATCACTTTCAGCTCATGCTTTTCAGAGCAATCTTGGAACTTGTAGTGACACTTTATGCTTCTGTCTACTCATGATGAATGTTTGTATATGATGTTGCCACTGCTGGGGAGAAACTAACTAAAAGTACTGACACAAAATAGTGCAGCTTTTCCACTAACATGCAACATTTTGTGACAAACACTGTTTTTATGTCACACTGTATTGCAAACAGTGTTTTACTGCCCAGGACAAAACTCAAATGCAATTTTCTATGATGTTTATGTCTTGGATGTAGCGCTGCAAAGTCTGATTAATTTAAGTGTATGGACAGGAACAGGAATAAAAATAAAGTTGTTAATATAAATGTTAATTTAATGTTTAACGCTGTATTTTATAACAAGCTACTTATATTGGAATTATATTCATCATATAGTTCTTTCTGGTCCTCGAATCTGATTGGCTGATAAGAGTGTGACATTCTAGTGATAACAGAAACCGTTTGTATCACTCCGCTTGCGGTATTTCTCACATGGAGTGTCATGTTGGATGACCAAATCCATTATCATTTTACAAATAATACTGTTTTGTGTAGTTTTAAACAAGAATGTACTTGTTTAGACTTCAAATATGCAGTTTGTTAATAAAGATAACGTCTATTTGAAAATTCGCTTCACCCTTTTTGGAGATGTGAGCTCTGGTCATCAGCGGCTGTTCAGCGTCTATGAACCCTCCAAGACCAGCTTCAACTCAGCTAGCTCTTCTGGAATTTGCCGCTAACTCTGATGTCTCTATAGTGGTTTAATATGAGATATAATTCATCCTGGGTAAATCTAACGGGCAGTCTTTGGTCAATAATCTATTATTTGTTCCAGAGCAAATTGTTTTTGGTTGAGGGCAAAATTTCACCATGTTATATTTTAATTAAATTTGAATATGTGGTGGGAGAAAATAATTTGGACAAAAGAGGGTTTTTAAAGACACTCTGTTGTTGTTTCTTATGTATTTACACACTCGTGCCGTTAAACTGTTCTATAAATGCAATATCACACTCGTAGCCGTGCAATATTGCTGTATATCGGCATGGTGTGATTACCTGCGGCTTCATGCTACACCTAAATCACAGTCATGCTGATATACAGCCATATCACACTGCTACTCGTGTACACTGTATAAACAACAAAAGAGACCATTTGTTGAGTCAACTTTAAATTATTTGTTACCCTGCAGACTAAAAATGACTTAAGTTCAGTCAACTCAAATAAGTTTAGTCAACTTGAAATGTTAAGTTGCACTAAGTGAAAACTTAGATATTTGAGTTAACTAAACAAACAATTTGGTCTGTTAAACTTAAAAGCAGGGCTTGTGACCCAGCTGCCTTAACATTTTAAGTTGAATGAACTCAAATATCTAAGTTGTACAACTTAACATTTCAAGTTGATTAAACTTTTTTGAGTTGACTGAACTTTAAAATTTTAATATTTTAAGGCAGATGGGTAACAAATTATTTTAAGTTAAATCAACAAATTGTTTTTTACAGTATAGGTTGGATAGATAGATCAAATATAAAGGCAGCATACAGCTATTAAAACATGCAACTGCAAGCAGCTTCCCCAACTAGTTGCTACTCTATATTTTTAAGTTGCTTTCAATAAAATAATCTGCTAAATGCATAAATCTGGCAATGCACTCACATTAGCAAAAATGAGTGAGCAAAGCTCACACAGCACACAAGCAGCTTTCTATTGGTCAATGCAGTGAGTTTGTGTGACCAACTTGAATCTGTTGCGAAATTTGTGTGGGGAAATAATCTTCGCCTGCAAAAATTTGCAGAACAATGGTAAACCTGTCTGCAACTTTACTGATTCTGCTAAAACTAACAAAATCTACAAGACCAATCGCATAAACAGCATAATAACCTCACCGATATATGTTATTTTCAAACGGCGATCAAGTGGTGCTACTTTAGCAGAATATCTTCACCTCTTCCCCTGTTATTTTCATTCTATAGCTCACATGGCTTGTTTAACCACCCAGACAGCGTTACATCCCTCTCTCAGCTGGTATTTGTCAAGCCTCCACTCCCACAACATGACAAACAAGCCAGCCGTATCAGTACACAACTCTGAGAGGTTACAAAAAGATCATGTTGCACCAAGAGGTTACAACAACTCTCTTGCAGAAGCGACTTTTAACTCCGTTCTCTATCTATTCGGTTAATAAACCTACTCCCTACTGAATGAACCATGAAGACCCATAAAGAGATTAGGTGCACTTCCTGCCAAAAGGCATGAGTCTGCTGAAATGTAGGACACTGTGTGCATTTTAAATCGGAATCAAACTCTAAGTTGGATGTTTCTCGTATCCTTACACGAGGTAACAGAATATTCAGTTAATGAGCGATTATTATTTATATGCAGCACATTTTAAGATGGCAACATGGGCTTTATAAAATCCACCCATGCATTTCCTAATCACAAACTGCATGTGTTATATCCAACTGCGACTCTATTACAAAGTCAGGTGAGTTTATACGCTCACTCTCTAGAGGTAAAGGATCATAGCTTGACATATATCGGAGCAAAAGTAACTCTTTCAGCTGAAAACTTTACGCCATCTGTTCAATTTGGGGGGCTGTTGCTTGCCCAAGTTACATAAAGAAGACTTTGAGTCATTTTCACTTGCAGTAGGAAGAAAGGAAATGGTGTTTGGAGCTGCCAGGTTACATAAGCGACCGTGCTGCCTTCTGCTGCCAAGAGTGGAGGTTACACGACACTTAGTAATTTCATTTTCTTCCTCTGTCACTCGCCGTCTCATCGCTCCCCCAGTAACAGTTGAGAGACTATACACTTGTCTGCTAGAGATTAAAAGAAAGATTGGTAGGTCGTCTCCAGTTCTACGTGGGTGAATAAAGACTAATGAAATTAATGCTGACATCATATCTTCGTTAGGGTGTATTTGCTATCAGGGGCTATAGCTTTTTAAAGTAACTGTAGATTCTGTGCATGGAGCCCAAAGAATATGCCTGCAGAACTGCAGGATTAGAACATCCATCATTTATGAGGTTCTACACATCCCAGTACATTAACTAGTCATTTGATTGCTCTTTCACCTATGAATGAGAGTAGGGCTGTCATGATTCCTTGATTAAATTCGAGTACTCGCTTATAAAAACAATTAATCGGCAAAATAAAGTGGTGCATTCCACGGACAAGAATCCATGAAAAGCATTATTAGACAGTTTTCTAAGGCTGCACGAAATATTAAAAACACTTAAAAATCATCATAAAGCATAGCACGTTTACGTGCATCTCAGAGCGGCTCCGTTCACAGTAAATGCTGCTCCACACAAACAGCTATTATCATTTACATGCACGGACCATCTCGAACTTTCTCAAACTTTTATAAATCCACGCCAACACAGGAAAATACATCATCTTTGTAAACATGCTAACTGTTCATCAGGATCAAACCCTCGCTCTGATTTTGCATGTTTTGATGTCCACATGTTCTTGTTTAAGAAATGACAGTGGCTGTTTTATTGTTGTCATAAAGAAGTGGCCAAATATTACATTTTTTTAAGTGCACATTTTAATTAAATGTTGTTTAGTCAATATTAAACAAGGATTAGATTGCACTGTTAACTGTTAAAAACAATCGTCAAGCCGTTGGCCTCTGCATGCATTTGATGTAATACATTATGTACCTAATTTGTTTTATTATGCATTTTAACTGTAAAACTAAAACCACATGAATATTTGCTTTTGATATTTTATTTAAATCAATTATTATTGCCTAATTGCTATTATATATGTATTTTAATAAATGTGTAAGTCATTTTAAAGCCTACTGTTTGCTTAGGTCTATTTTTAATACCACAAAAATTATCCGATTACTTGATTATTCGTCAGAATAATCAACCGATTACTCGAGTATCAAAATAATCATTAATGACAGCCCTAAATAATAGTGCAGTAATTTTTGTTCTGTTTAATAATTTTTTGCTAATATATATGTATTTTAAGTCTTTTTAAAATCTATTGTTTGCTCAGGTCTATTTTTACTACCCAGATTAATCAATTGATCACTTAATTACCAAAATAATAATTAATTACCTAAATAAGAGTGTAGTAAATTTGTTGTGTTTTAATATTTTTGCCACTATATATATAGTCATTTTAAAGTCTATTGTTCACTTAGGTCTATTTTTTATCACTTAAAAATTATCCAATTACTCGATTAATCGTCAGAATAATCAACCGATTACTCAATTACCAAAATAATCATTAGTGACAGCCCTAAATAAGAGTGTAGTAATTTTTGCTCTCTTTTTAAAAAAATGCTATTATTGTTATTATTATTATTATTATTATTATTATTATTATTATTTTGCTATTATATATGCATTTTAAGTCATTTTAAAGTCTATTGTTCACTTAGGTCTATTTTTATTACCACTAAAAAAAAATTATACGAGTACTCGATTAATCGTCAGAACAATCAACTGATTACTCAATTACCAAAATAATCATTAGTGACAGCCCTAAATAAGAGTATGGTAATTTTTGCTCTCTTTTAAAAAAAAAAATGCTATTATATATGTATTTGAAGTCATTTTAAAGTCTATTGCTACCACAAAAAAATTATCTGATTACTCAATTACTTGTCAGAAAAATCAACCGATAACTCGATTAACAAAATAATCATTAGTGACAGCCCTAAATAGGAGTGTAGTAATTTTTGTTCTGTTTAATACATTTTTCATGTTTAAATTAATTTAGCAGATTTCCCAACAAAATCAGGACAGAACAGATAAAATGAACAAAATGTCACAGTCATTCTCAAAAAACAAAAAAAAAAAACAAATAAAAACAAGGACTACATAAAAGGGATTGTTTTATAAACTAACAATACTGTCATATGGTATGCACATTAATTACTCATTTTGTTTTGTATATATATATATATATATATATATACATATAATGCAAAGCAGTTATTGTTATTTCTAGTAATTATTATACTTGAAATCCTATGATATTTTTCCTTGCCACTCTTGCCTTTGGCTTGCTCGGTGAGGGGTTGTGTAGCGCTGTTTTTCTTTTCCTTTTATCTTATTTATTTGTATATTTTCTGCTTTGGAACAACGTGCATTGTACAAAGCACTATGCACATAAACATAATTAAATATTTAAAAGTAATGAGTAAAAAGAATCCACCCTTTAGCGTTTGATGATTTTTCTCGTCACACTGAAAAAGGTAATTTACCTATAAATTAATTACTGTCTTTTCGTGTTCCATTATTTAATGTTCATGTACAATAATTTGACTCCAAAAAGGGTTAAATGGCAATGCAATGTATTAATAATAACAGCAAGACAACAGATAAAGTCAACAAATAAATACCATCACTTTTTTATGAGAAAAAAAGTGAATTCAAATCTCCAACATTTGGATATTCAGAAAGTCAGTTTCTTTTTAGAAGGACCCATCTGTAGCTTCCGTCTGTGCTTATCAACGAGGCAACGTCCTAAGTTTGAATGCATGATTAAAAATGCAAACATCCCTCGATAGTAGCAGGATAAGAATTACTACTATGCTGCAGCCTAAAAGGACCTACTGTAAATCAGATATGTTACCTAATCAAGGACACCTCCAAACGATATGCCTTGTTAATACAGTGTGTCCGGGCAAACTGCTGGCAGGACACATTTCTGATGAGGCACCTCAGAGAACGGCTAATAAATGGCGACTGGGGGAGGACACAGGTAGAGGAGAGGCAGATGGTTTCAGCCCTACTGCAGTGTGATATGATTAACCAGCCCTTTGATCCCACACGCGAGCATACAGCAGCGACGACAGTCCAACAGGAGGGGAACAGAAGCTAATCGAGAGAGACAGACTGGCGGGGGGTAACACCCCCACCTCTCCTAAACAGAAACCCAAAACAGAATGATAAAATATGCTGAGGCTCACTGTAACCGGATCATCAACTAATTAACACATTGTCTTCTAATTGGAAGGAAAATGCAGCCTGTCATTTTTTAATCCCAAGTGCGATTACATAACTCAATCATAGGGTGAACAACGTTGACGTGTACAAATGTGAACGGTGTTTAAAACACGGAAAAGTGGGATCATCCATACACTCACGGCAGCATATGCTAATTAATATCAATATTAAATATATTATATCAATATTTTAATTAATATTAAAATCTGTAGAGCTCTCATGTTAAAATACGTAAGCATATACAGAGTCATAAACACTACACCATACACATTTATTAGTGCATTCAGCACTTGGATGTTATACTGACACCTTCTGGTGCGGATGCATTACTTTGTTTATTAGCGTAGTTGTGTATGCACATTTTAATCATAAAAGAGATGTTCATGTCTAGATCAAATTTATAATAATTATCACATCAGTAGTTTTATATGGACTCTTCATAAAACACTGGTGATAAAACCAAATTGGAAGGGTTTTAAAATGCATAATTGAGAAAGAGGAAAGAGATGTTTTGCAAGAACATTAGGGGAATGGGGGCAAAGACAGACAAAAGAAAGTTGGAAAGAGACAAAGAGAGAAAGTAGGAAAGAGAGGAGAAAAGGAAAGGGGTTCATGAGGGAGCTCTTGTTCACAGAGGCAGAACAGACAGAAGGGGAGAGATAAGAGACTCTCAGCTACACTGAGAACAACACGGGTAAACATGTTCCATGCACAAATATATTCCGCTTTTTGAGTTACATAACTGGAATTTTTTTTTTTTTTTAATTTGAAAAAGAACTGTCATAGGCGCTTGTTTCTGTACAGCAGATCAAACTTTAGGAAGGGACCCGAAAGTTATCTATAAATAAATAATAAATATAAATATAAATATTAAAAAACAATATAAAACGTTATTTCATTCAGGTTTCATACGGCTATTACTAGGGCTGCAACATTTAACTGATAATGTCTAAACAGCATTTTCTTGTTAAATAGAAATTCTCGTATCATTATAAACTTTACTGTCGCTTTTGATCAGTTCCGATCAAAGCTTTGAACGGTTTTTACCGATATACTGTTATGACGTGAACACTTCTATTATACAAAACAGCAAGTCTTAAAAAAAGCAAGTGTTCATGTCAATATTATGGTTACATTTTCATTACAGACATCAAATTGAGGTTTAAAATTGGCTGTAAATTAAATATGAAATGCTACAACAGCAAAAAAAAAAAAAGAAAGAAAGAAAAAAAACAGGTTTAAAGGAGAAGTCCACTTCCAAAACAAAGATTCACATATAATGTACTCACGCCCTTGTCATCCAAGATGTTCATGTCTTTCTTTCTTCAGTCGTAAAGAAATTATGCTTTTTGAGGATAATTATAATGGACTGCTATGGTGCCCCGATTTGTTTGTTTAAATGCGGCTTCAAACGATCCCAAATGTGGTTGTAAACGATCCCAGCTGAGGAAGAAGGGTCTTATCTAGCGAAACGTTATTTTCATTTAAAAAAATACAATTTAAATACTTTTTAATCTCAAACGCTCGCATTTAAACTGCATTTTGGAAGTTCAAAATCGGGGCACCATAGCAGTCCATTATATGGGAAAAAACGCTGAAATGTTTTTCTCAAAAAACATAATTTCTTTATGACTGAAGAAAGAAAGACATGAACATCTTGGATGACAAGGGGGTGAGTACATTATATGTGA
>JAHKKF010533602.1:18858-33070 GCA_019740295.1 Labeo calbasu
GACTGAAGAAAGAAAGACATGAACATCTTGGATGACAAGGGGGTGAGTACATTATATGTGAATCTTTGTTTTGGAAGTGGACTTCTCCTTTAATGAAGTAAAACAATTAGGGTTGGGTACTGTTCAAATTTCGATGCCGATACCAGTTCCTGAATGAGTTTTGATCCCAATTTGAACGAAAACCGTTTTAACAGGATTACATTACACATGAACCTCAAAAAACGTTGTTTTTATTTTTTTCTCTTGTTGACGTTTTTATAGACTCACCTTCTGAGCCACTGCATAAAGGAACCAACTAACACAATAAATCAGTGCAAATCATTTTAATGAAGTTCAAATCGTTTTAGCCTACATTTACACTAGTGCATTTTCATTTTAAAACACATAGCTGAGACCGACTCATCATTTCTATTACTTTTCCACTGATTTACTGATGAGCATTAGCTGATTTTAGCACTGTCTGCCTGTGTTTTGTCTTCCACAATCGCTGCTATGACTCATTCGCTGCGCATACTGTATGTCAATCATATTACGCGTTCATAACCCGCCCTATCTCCAATGGCGAATGTCCATTACACTTCCGCGTTCAGTTCTTACAAAACTCAGGAAAACATTTCTACGGATGAAACATGAAGCTAATAAACACAATTACGTCAGTATATGATTTGTATGTGATTTCCATGAGATTCAGCCTATTTTCATAACACTACAGGGTGTTTACATGAGAAATGCTATGTAGGTGTAGCTATTAGCTTGATATAAAAGACTACAAATACCATATTTCAGCAACATTATATGGCCAACACACATTAGATCATAAGTGGAAGGTATTCTGGCCTCCGTTACACTCACGCCCCCAAACCTCACTCCCACCCGGGTCACGGCACCAATGTAACCCCTCTGGGTCCTACTCGCACCTCTCTGTCTACTCCATGGGAGGAAGGGCGCACTAACAAGGACGCTAGGAGTGAGGTTTACCTTCCGGCTGCCCTCCGTCACACAAATCAAATGTAATGATATTAATAAAACATTATTCTTCCGCCAAACGATGTAGTTCCTCAAAAACAGTTGTGGTTGCAACATAGTGGTTGCTGAGTGTTTGAGTGAGAATGAGTGTTTGTTTGTGGAGTAATTTACCAATCAGAATCAAGGACCGGAACTATCTGTTTTAATAACTATTATTTCTTTATCACTATTTTAAAATGAGTTTTGAGTGAAAGCGTGGTATAAATCTTATAAATTCTTGTGTAGCATGAGGCAAAAGTGTTCTGTGCATGAATGACAACGTAACATGCATTTTTAGTCACATAGTGTGGACGGAGAGTGGAAACGCTAATTTAGATGAAGATCATTTTCATTTTAAGCTGTTTTAACCCTTTAACTGTCACTCCCATTTTGGAACATAGATGTGAAAATGCACTATCCAAACTTACATTTTTATAATTCATGAATGAAAACATTTGTAATATGATTTTGATGTACATGGTAATGCAATGTCTGATTTTGAAATGGTTTTCAAAGGATGATATACAATTGATATACAATTTCTTATGATTTCTAAAGCGTGATAGGGAAAAAGGCAACAAAGAAAGTCTTTTTGTCCCTGTTGAAAAAACAGCATATGCTGGTTAGGTAGGTTTTAATGCTGAGATGCTGGTTTTAGCTGGTTTATGCTGATCCTTTGCTGGTTTATGCTGGCTCTTTGGACCAGCATAAACCAGCAAAGGACCAGCTAAAACCAGAATCCCAGCATCAAAACCTACAGCATATGCTGTTTTTTAGAACAGGGGTGACAAAGGTCAGAACTCCTGTTATGATGTAGATTTTTGAGGTGCACTAAATTAATCTATTACTTTTCCTACATAATTTGTAACACAAAACAGTGCTAAAATATCTATTTAGGAGTCTTAGACATCAACGATATACAGTTTGTCATGATTAGATTAGGATTTATTTGTAATATGGTGAAGTAAACTTAGGCGTCCCACTAAGGAGAGGGGTGACAGTTAAGAGGTTAAAACAAAAACGCACTAGTGTAAACGTAGCCTTAGTGTAAACGATTTGGATGCTAACACACTACAGCCTCATGTGTGAGCCACGTCTCTGTGTGTAACAGGTATAAACTTGTGTTTTTCCTCGATGCCGCAACAGAGCCAATCACCAGCACTTGATTTAGACACATCAAGCATGCTGCATGCTTACTGGCTCAATGACGTTGATGAAATTAATCTCTCTGGTATAGAAATTTATACTGAACGACAAGACATTTTTCAATACTCGACAATATCGAGGTATTTTCGGTACCTAAAAAGTATGAAACATGATACCCAGCCCTAAAAACAATATTTTTTTAAAATAACTATTTACTAATGTATATATTAAACATTTTTAGACTTTAATCTCTACATTACTTAATTGCTTAATCATAAACAATCAGCAGATCAAGTGATAAACAAAATAGTTGTTAGTTGCAGCCCTAGCTTATACATTCCTGTATTACACCCTCTTATATCCAAAACAAGCCAGATGTACTCAGATTACTGTATCAAATAAAAACAGCCCAGTACAGCAACATTACTTAAGTCAAAGTGGAACAAGTGTGCCATACAAACATTTCACTCACGTAAGTCACAAATGAGTATTAACACGTCATGCAGCCTCTGAACAACAGCAAGGTGTGGTGTTGTGTTTAGCATGTCAGTAACTTTAAAAACAGTGTTATGGGGTAACATCACAAAACGAAGTGAATCACTACGCCACAACACCAAACCGATGAGAAAACTCTGAAGCAGACAGATCAATAAAAGCTAAAGACATTAACAGTGATACTCTTCCCTTCGAACAGTCAGCCACAGTGCGTCACAATGGGGGCAACATCGAGAGATCGGACCTGTAATACCACCAGAGCATTTACTGCAGGCTGAGGTGAGTTTATCAAAAACTAGAACCAAATAACAGAGTTTTTCTCTCCCTTTCTCTCTCTATCCATCCCCTGTGTGAGCTTGAGGCTGGAGCTGGTGATGAGGTGTGGAAACCGAACATACACACTTCCACAGACAATTCTTGTGTGGTCAGATCAGATCTGATGAGGTGAGAATATGGGCGCTGATGGTGCCTTCCCAGCCCTCCCACCCTCATCCCAAAACCACCACCATCACCACGGTGAACACATAGACATGCCATAAGCAATCTGTACCTTGTGTGTGATCGGGACTGGACCAACTGACACCGGTCAGCATTACATCTAGAAGAACGAAACCATGTTAATCAGGTAGGGAAAGCAAAGAAACCGTCAAAGGAGCTAAAATAGCTTGGATTTTCTGAGAGAATATGCCGGTGGGCGTTCCAAATATTCTGAGTCCAAAATAACCCTGCTGTTATGTGTAAAACACTAATACTTCATCTATTTATCCCGGCTGTTCGAGTCCTAGATTATTAGTTGTTCTTGAAATACTTTGTGTAAACAACCAAATAAAGCTTTTTCAGTTAACGATACCAACACGTTTTCCCCCTGAAAGCATCCACAACTTTTCTGCTCAACTTTCTATAGCAAAAGTCCACAAAGTTACCTCAGGATATTTAGATATCACATTCAAAAAGAAGTTTCAAAATATTAATCAGGCCAGGCAAAGCTGACACGCGGTTTAATCCCATTTCCACCCCAGAAACCTGACACATCCCGTCAGACATTCACACCTACGGAAAATTAGATTTGTAGCAAAAAGAAAAGATGAAGCGAGGTAAAATAAAGCACCTTTCCCTTTCCAGCTAGAGCTGATGGCATGATAGTGCTATAAAACAAAAGGACACATTAATCAGCTAATGCGCAAATCAAAAAGATACTAATGAGAAAGTATGGTGTGACAGTACATTTAACTTCTGAACTGAGATTAGATGATAAAAGTACCAATGAGACTAGCTTTTGTGGGCTGACTCAGATGCTTTAGTTTATAGATCACCTATTTACATCTGTATTTCTCAAGGGCTTAAAAAAAAAAAACAAAAGAAAAATTCTCAGTTTTAACTGTGAAGATCAAACATGCTGGACCAACGTCCAAGCCAACGTCCAAACAAGAGCTAGCATCCGTACGGAGATTCTCAACGATGTTGTTTTACCGCTAACGCCTCGTGCTGAAAATAGCAGGCAGCGGAACCAAAAGAGAAGGTCATCAATACCACGCCGTGCATCCTGGGAAGCATCGGAGCAGGCAGCTGATGGATGTAACCAATTTGAGTGTGACAAGACTTTTATTTACTTCTCAGACTGCACTGCCCTACATGCATGAGAGGAGGAGTGTGGGCCGAGCCCTGGGGCAGGGGTCCACCGCACACCCTGCTCTCTCAGTAAGCAGATCACCATGCAAGCCATGGGACATGCTCTAGAGACGTTTCCAGGCAAAAGGGGGGCAAGCCGGGGAGAGGGGCGGATTCTCAGCTAAATACGGGCCCGAGCATCTCATTCCTCATACGCCGGTGACTATTTAGCATTAGCATCTAATTTAGCACGCGGTCAAATCAAAATGATCAAGCAGGACTCAGAAAGGTGTGGAAAGGCTACCGACCAGCTAGCTCCTTCTCCTTACTCCTTCTTTTTTTCTCCATGCGTTTAAGGCGCTTCTCCTCACGACGCTTGGCTTCCTCGGCCTCCTGGTGCCGCCGGCACTTGTGAAAGTTCTCAACCACCACGCCGACGAACATGTTGAGCACGAAGAAAGCCACGATCAGCAGGAAGGAGATGAAATAGAGCAGCATCCACGGGTTGTAATTCATGACGGGCTAAAACACAGAAAAACACGGATTAATGTACAGATAATGTACACAATGGTGCTTAAGCTAATAAAATAAATTATAATAATTTGTAATATTTAATAAATATATAATATAACATAATATAATATAAAACAATAAAAAGTAATTTAATATGTTCATTAATTGTAATATATTTTTTGTAGCAACAGATTTGGTTCATTTAATAAAAGTTAAATTATTTAATGAAAAATTAAATATATTTAATTTAATTAAAAAACATTCTGGGTCTGAGCTTAACAGCCATCATACACACACACACACACACACACATATTTTTTTTGGAATAATTAATAATTGTTTTATTATTATTATCAGCAAAAGATGTTTATAAGAACAAGGACAAAACTGCATGTCTTTTATATGTAACTAAAAAATTGTAATATAATATAATATAATATTGTTTTTTATTATTATTTAGCAAAAGATGTAAAGCAAAAACTATATGCCTTATATATTTATCATATATAATATATTATAATATAATAATAAAATAATTATGGTTTAATTATAATTTTATTTGTAGCAACAGATTTGATTTATTTAATACACTTTGTATCTGTTGTTACAAATAAATAATTTAGAATGTAATTTTAAAAATTTAATTAAGTTATTTAACTTTAACTTAATTAACTTAACCAACCTACAGTATACCAGCCATTATGCATATTTAAAAAAATAATAATTAATAATTGTTTTATTATTATTTTTAGCAAAAGATTATAAAAATGTACAAATGCAAGAAAAACACTTACATATATTTATCAAATATAATATAATATAATAATATTGTTTTATCATTTATTTATTTTTTACCAAAAGATGTTTACAAGAGCAAGAAAACAAACTACATGGCTTATATATTTATCTAATAAATTATAATATAACATAATAAAGTTTATATATTTATTTAATAAATTATAATATAATGTCACATAATAATAATAATAATAAAGCTATTTTAATTATAATTTTATTTGTAGCAACAGATTTAATTTATTTAAAACAAGTTAGAAATTACAATTTCGTTTAAAAAAAAAAGTCCAAAAAAGTTTTTTATAAAACCCATTATATCAGTTGCTGAGTCAAGTCCCCAGGAGTAGGTTACAGCCATGTTCAATACGGTGATGATGGGGAATTGTGATTTCAATAACATTTCAGTTCAAAGGTCTGTCCTGCTGGGGACCTGAAAGATGCCTGCCTCTAGGCTAAATTAAGCATCCTGTGTGCATTGGTGAGGCACAGGCCACACAGCATGAATCTGAAGAAGAGATATCTGTTCCAATGCAAACACATAAATGCCTTGGCTAAGACAAGACCGGGCTCTTTTCAAATAGAGCAGAACAATTTCAGGAGCCTTCAGCCAGACATGAGGCCCGGAGACTTCCTTTTCAGGTAAAAAAATTCTAAATTATTCAAAAATTCAAACTGTATAAAAAACAGACATTTGGAGGAAGAGTGTAAAATAAGCCACTTCAAAGAGATCTGTTGAATGGACAGTAAGAAGCTTTACAGAAGAACTGATGAATTGAAAAGCAGTTCTTTGAAGCCAGGACAGGAATGCTGACCAATGATTGTTCAGCTCTGATTCAGTTCATAGAGTTTGTCCAATCAGAGTTATCAAAGAATGCAAATGACTGGGACGTATTCTGTCCCACAGTTGACAGTGACCCACTTAAACAGTTTCAGATCCGAAAAGGTGAATCCACAAACATAAAAATCTGTATTAATATTATTACACTAAAATGTTATGCGGTGTTATGCAGCAATACCTGCTGATCGACACCAACAGCATCCAGTCCGTCGTACATTATGTCCACCCAACCGTCTTTGGAAGCCAGAACAAAAAGGGACATGAGGGCCTGAGGGATGCGAGAGATGATAAAAAAGGTTAAAAGAAATCATTGACTTCAGCGGCTCAATTTGACTTAGCTGAAAATGGGATGAGACCATAACGGATTCTTTTCAAATCGGAAGTGGCATTACCAGTCGCTTGCAGGTACGTCTAAAAGAGCGTCTTGAGACAGAGTGAATGTTTATGTAACCACTGCCAGGTTAAACGCTTACCTGCCCAAGGTTATCAAAGTTGTACTTGTGCCTGATCCATTTGTAGTTAGCCTGGAGGCAATCAGACTTGTTGGTGATGTTCTTCGTATCCTCCCCTTGGCACACAAAGAACTTTCCTTTGAAGAGCTGTGAGGAAAAAGCAATTTTATCAGCTCATAACCAACCTTCCTTTTCTCTGCGAGCAATTTTATGGAACAACACACATGAAATGTCTCAACTTCTACGACAACAGGGGCGTTTCCTCTGAGAAGGCAAGGGAGGCAGTGCCTCCTCAAAATATTAGATGAGAAAATCAGTTGAAATAAATCAGTTGTTTTTCTAAAGAAACATCATCCAACAGCGACAGCAGAGAGTAAAGCAGGACTCCATGTTTCTCTCATCTCCCCTGAGCCCATTGAGTTTTAACAGACTCCCTAAAGCATGCAGTGAGTTTGGTGGGGGATAATTAAGAACGAATGGGGGAAAGTCACATGAGAGGAGGCGACGCGATATGATTGGATATGACTGGTTATGTTTGGATGTGATTGGTTCATGCGATTGATTCGTACACATTCTGTGTTCGTAAATCAGTCTGAATGAACAATATAATGCTGTTAATGGGAAGACTAATTTTAAAAAGTGAGTAAACAACTCACACACTTAGATATAACCACTTTGTTACATCAAAATAAGACTTAAAATGGCATGATCTGTGGGAGTTTTTAGTGAGTAATTATCTTGGTGAAATTTAAAGTAAATCTCTGTGTCTGTGACCAATATTTATCGAGCTTTGATGACTGATGATCCAAAAACTTTAAAAAATAGTTAAAAGTTAACCATTTCAAAGAATAGCTATATAGCTTTAAGTTCACAAATAAAATATATTGTTTAAACTGTTACTGCCTTGAGTTATTATTTTGGAATAAATGTAAAACTTGATGAGTTTCATACTTGGCTTTAATAAACAGAATATTGATTACATATGTCCATATTACCAGAACTACACATTAAATAAATATATTAATTAATTATTAATATGTGACCGTGGACCACAAAACCAGTCTTAAGTAGCATGGGTATATTTGTAACAGAAGCCAAAAATACATTGTGTGGGTCAAACTGATAAATTTTTCTTTGCCAAAAATCATTAGGATATTAAGATATTTTGTCAATTTCCTACTGTAAATATATCAAAACGTATTTTTTGATTAGTAATTCACTGCATGCATTCATGCACTTAATTTGGACAAGTTTAAAGGTGATTTTCTCAAAATTTTTAGCATTGTCCTATCCTAACAAACCATACATCAATGAGATGCTTATTTATTCAGATGTTGTATATTTCTCAATTTCAAAAAAATTGTGGTACATTGCCATATGTTACAACTTCATACAAGATAGTTATGCCCCCATTATTGAAAGTCCAGTATGGCTGTTTAGTGAAAACCATACAAGGACAAAGTCAATGTTACACATGACACATCGTACAGGCACAAAGAGCACAGGCATCTTTTCCTGGAAGAATGGAAGATAAATTACATCGGCGTCCCCCTACGGACTTATGTAAATTGTGGAAGTATGGAAAACAGAACATTTTAATCATAGTCAAATTATTCAGCTGTGGGCAGGAAGAGTATGTTTCAAATTTACAGAAATGACAGAAAATTATGTATTCGTTCTGTGCACCACCTCTTTCACTCTCACTAAAAGTCTTAAAGGCAATCTTGTGGATTAAACACACAGAGCTGTCAAATGTTATGTTAGTTTATATATGATGGTTTCTTAGAAGGAATTACTACAATTAATCCCTAAAGTTAAGACTGGCTTTTACTTTCATCCACTATATAACTAGCTTTTCAAGCTTCCCTATATACTGAAAAAAAACGTAACTAAAGCTGGTTTAAGACGGCCTGCTATGCTGACCAAGCTGAAGAGTGCTCAAAATCTTTCTGAAACTATCTAAGAGAAGCCAATTTACGATCAGAAAACCATTTCAAAATGATTTATGCTTGTGGTTTTTACAGGGTTATAGATGTATTGTACTCACCTGAACTCCTAAGATGCCAAAAATAATGAAGAAGGCACAGCAGATGACTACAATGTTCCCGATAGGCTTGAGTGATGACATCAGTGTCTCAACAACCAGCTTCAGTCCTGGAGCTCTGCTGATCACTCTGAAAATCAAACAAGAGAACAGATGTTGATCTAGCCTGGAGGTTATCAGTTGGTTTTTGCTTCAGGAGCTCGGTTTTCTGTTTGGAATTCAAGGGGCAATTCAACACAAAAACTATTATCTCAGGAAAAATGAACAAACATTTTACAAAACTGCATAATTTGTAGTGTTATCATGTTACATATATAGATACAGTGGCATGCAAATGTGTGGGGACCTCTTGCTGAATCTGTGAAAATGTTAATAATTTTAACTAAATAAGAAAGATCATACAAAATGCATGTTATTTTTATTTAGTACTGTCCTGAGTAAGATATTCTACATAAAATATGTTTACATACAGTTCACAAACTGAAATTATTAAAATAACTCCCTTCGAAAGTTTGGGAACTCTTGGGTCATAATACTGTGTGTGGTTACCTGGATGATCTACAACCGTTTTTTGTTTTGTAATGGTTGTTCATGTGTCCCTTGTTTGTTCTGAACAGTCAAACTGAGCACTGTCCTTCAGAAAAACTCCTCCAGGTCCTGCAGATTCTTCAGTTTTCCAGCATCTTTTGCATATTTGAACCCTTTCCAGCAGTGATTGTATGATTTCGAGATCCATCTTTTCACACTGAGGACAATTGAGGGACTCAAACACAACTATTAAAAAAGGTTTAAACATTCACTGATGCTCCAGAAGGAAATATGATGCATTAAGAGCCGGGGGTTGAAAACTTTTGAACAAGATTAAGATGTCCAAATTTGTCTTATTTTGTTGAAATATTTTTTTCACATTTAGTACTGCCCTTCGGAAAACAACAGAAGATACTTGCATGTTTTCCGGAAGACAAATTAAGTACAATTTACCTTGATCTTCGATTTCAAAAGTTTTCACCCCCCGGCTCTAAATGCATCGCAGTTGCTTTTTCAGTGTGACAAGATGGATATCAAAATCATACAGTCACTGCTGGAAAGGGTTCAAATATGCAAATGATGCTGGAAAACAGAAGAACCTCCAGGACCTGAAGGATTTTTCTGAAGAACAGTGCTCAGTTTAACTGTTCAGAACAAACAAGGGACTCGTGAACAACCATCACAAAACAAAAAAAACAGTCATGAATCATCCAGGTAACCACACACAGTATTAAGAACCAAGGGTTCCCAAACATTCGAAGGGGATTATTTTAATAATTTCAGCTATTTTCTCTTGTGGACTATATGTAAACAACTTTTATGTAAAATATCTTACTCAGGACAGTATTAAATAAAAAAATATTGTGTATGATCTCTCTTATTTTGTTAAAATTATTCACATTTTCACAGATTCTCCAAGGGGTTCCCAAACTTTTGCATGTCACTGTCTACAACACGATAATACTATAAACATTATGAAATTTTGTAAATATAGCTATATAATTTACATTTATATTAATAATAAATTATTTGATTTATTAGTATATTTAGGGCTACACACAACATTAATGGCACAACTGTAACATTGACTGGCAGTGCTAATATTTATGAATACAGAGAGTTAAAGGGATAGTTCACCCAAAAACGAAAATCCTGTCATTAAATACTCAACTTTTTATAACCTGTAAGACCTTCGTTCATCTTCAGAACACAAATTAAGACATTTTTGATGAAATCCAAGAGCTTTCTGACCCTGCATAGACAGCAACGCAGCTGACACGTTCAATGCCCAGAAAGGTAGTAAGAACATTGTCGCGATACTGTCGTGAATCTGCGTCAAAGACTGACGCGAAAGAGAAGAAATTGCTGAATAAAGTCGTTATTTTCTTTTCTTTGCGCACATAAGTATTCTCGTAGCTTCAGAAAATTACGGTTGAACCATGGATGTCACATGGACTATTTTAATGTTGTCCTTAATACTCAGATTTCATCAAAAATATCTTAATTTGTGTTCCAAAGATGAACGAAGGCCTCACGGGTTTGGAACGACATGAGGGTGAGTAATTACTAACAGAATCTTCATTTATAGGTGAACTATCCCTTTAAATATGTTTTAAATTTCAAATGGCTTCATCACACAGCCATAATTCACCTCACAAAATACATAGTGATCACCACAAACTGTTCATTCTCATTCAACGCCTATTTAACTTTGAACATTTGAGCAAAAAAACTGAATTAGACACACTATCTTTGACAAAACAAAGTACATAAACAGCACTTCCTCCTTTATTTAACAACCCAATAAGCCAATTTATTTTACTATCCTAACTATGCACAATTACATGGTGAGCTGCATAGTTGTAATCACAGAAAGGGACCTTAAAATCCTCTGTCCTTTCCTGAACAGAGTTTGAGAGTGGATAAATATTTCTCATGCTTTCACCGACCTGACATTACTCAGCTTTCTCTACTTTTTGCATTCCATCATTGCTGCAATCACTACCTTCTCTACGAGTGTGCACAGCAATTACCAGCAAACATTTCATGCCCTAGCCATTATGCTAAGCAACTGCAATGCAATGCTGTAGGGAAACTTTCTGTGCTGCAAAGAAAGGAGACAGTTTTAATTAAACCGCCGGAATAAAGATGAAGCCTAATTATTAACGGCACGACATCCGGCACAAAACCGCACCTGTCAACCTCCGCGGAGGGTGGAACCAACAGTGACACAAAGACACCTGCTCACAAAGGCACACAATAACATATGTAATACAAATACACAGCTGTAACAACAATTCAGCTCCTTTAGAGGCCAGGGTGTGTTCTTTTGTTAAAAAAAAAACCCTAAAAGGGGAGAGAAAGTATGCGTTTTTGTTCGTCTTTAGAACACAAATTAAGATATTTTTGATGAAATCCGACAGATTTCTGACCCTGCGTAAACAGCAACGCAACTACCACGTGCAAGGCCCAGAAAGGTAGTAAGGACATTGTTAAAATAGTCCATGTGATATCAGTAGTCATCAACCTTAATTGTATGAAGCTACGAGAATACTTCACGTGCGCAGAGAAAACTAAAATAACAACTTGATTCAACAAGTTGTTAATCTGAAAGTTCTCAGATTTCCTCAAAAACATCATAGTTTGTGTTCCGAAGATGAACGAAGTTCTTATGGGTCTGGAACAACATGAGGTTGAGTAATTTTTCTTTTTGAGTGAACTGTCCCTTTAAAAATGTTGCATGGCATGAAAAACAATGAAGTCTAATCCATGTTTACAAAAACCAACAATTAAAAAGTAGCACAGACACATTCAAGATCAACTGTTTGTCTGTAAGAACAGTGCATTACATGTAAAATTATACTCTGAGGGAGCTGTAAAAGGCAACTGGTTTTAATCTACAGCATTGTTTGTGTTGAACTGATGTTAATGGGACACAATGAGGACCTAAAGCAGTAGCAGGGGATCCAGATGCATTGCAGAAACACTGTATATTGCTAGATGTTTATGATACTACACACACACAAGCACAAAAAAGACTTCAAAAATGTTTCCCCTTCAGAATAAAGAATAAAAGGCACATTAGTCCTCATCTGGTGACAGTGATTTCTGGCTCCTCACCACAGAAGTGAGCTAAAGCGGCAAAAACCTGATTTGATCCTCAGCTTTGATCTTCTTAAGAAGTGTGCTGTGATTGTATCAGTGTCTGAGGATGAAGAAAAGGCCATGTTTAAAGAGACCAATCAGGTTTAGTCAAAGTGACTGGCTGAGAAAGGAGTCTGCCAAAAGGGAGTGCAGATAACAGGCAGCGCTGTCTTTTGTTTGTCTGAATATCTGCGTGCATCTTTCACAAGCTCAAGCGTATTTATCAAAGCTCACTTGGGGGATTTCAGGTAATACCGTAAAATCAATTATGGAAATGTCAAACGATGAGAAGGATCAATACGTCTAGACCCACGCTCTGACTGAAATTGAGACGGACAGTCTAGTGAATTGATATGACTTGTTTACTAACGCTAACTAAAACAATTTAAATTGTTTTTAGTTGAAATAAAGCTTGAACTGAAATATTAAATTAATTAAAATATGAATATTAGATAAATAACCTTGCAACTAAAAATAAGTTTTAAGAACTAAAATGAAATTTAAATAGAACACACAAAAATAAAAATTACGTGACAAAACTACTAAAAGTTAAGGTAAAATTAAAGGGTCAAATAAAAAATATCAATTAATATTATAAAGGTATATAAATAATACTAATAATACTGGTCTCACACCATGAGATTCCAAATCCTGACCAATAGAGGGCGCTAGTGCCTGAAGTGTTGTGCCAAAAATGTTTTTCAATACAGTAGACATTCCAGAACACAGTGGAGTTATGTGCTTACACATATAAAGCGTAAATATGGGATTTCGTGCAGTTGAATGTGCATTTATAAGGGCCATTCTACAAAATTGGTGCAAAGTGCTGTCCTGCAACCAAAAAACACATTTAAAAAGCATTTAAGTATTCAAATCTTAGATGTGTACTAAGGTCCTTCTTTTATCTATTATAACCCACAATAATATTTAAAACATCAGTAAGCTTAATACATAAAATCATCATCTATTTGGCGCTTTAAAATGGGAGGTAGCTGTCCCGAAAACTTAACCCCCAAATTCCCCCAACTTTTTTTACAAAATCAATATACACATATACATACATACATATATATATATATATATTCACAAAAAAAATGTCCCACATTTTAACATTACTACCAAAACAGTGTATGTTTTAGTCCATAGGCTGAGCCTGAGACTTTTAACTACACCCGTACATTTATGATCAGGAAATATTCCTGTGTCCTTCGCTTTCATAGAGTAGATACGTAGATAGATACTGTGAGTAAATAGGCCCCATCATTTTGAGGTAAATGTGTTCAAAAGTGTGAAAATCTGTGTGTAACTTTAAGGAACTTTACTACCAAAACACACTTGTTCTGCACACACATTTAGTTTATATATGTGTACAACTGTTCAGAACTGTGCTAGCTATCCATGTGCTGATTTGCATCTTTGAGGTAGGCTCAAAAGTATCTAAAATTACTGAAACAGTCACAACCAAAACATTTAAAGTTTTGGTAGTGGCATCATTGTTTTTTTGGTGTTATTCCATAAAATTTAGTTTTTATGTGTGTACAACTGTTTAGAACTCTGCTAGCTAAGCTAACCATGTGCTGATTAGCATCTTTGAGCTAGGCTCCAAAAAATCTAAAATTGTCACTAACAGTAACGTAACAGTCG
>JAHKKF010533604.1:0-16601 GCA_019740295.1 Labeo calbasu
CTGACCCCAAACTTTTGAACGGTAGTGTATATATATATATATATATATATATATATAGACAGATAGATAGATATTTTTTTTTTGATGATAATATATATGATATGTATATATGAGATATATCATACATCTATTATGATCACCAAGGCTGCATGGCTTTCTTTTTTTTTTTGGCTCAAGAACTGTTATATTGTGACATATTATTACAATTACAAATATTAGAAATTATTACAATTTAAAATAACTGTTTTCTATTTTAATATACTTCAAAACATAATTGATTTTTGTGCTGGCAAAGGTGAATTTCTCAGCATCATTACTCCAGTTTTTAGCATCACATGATCCTTCAGAGATCATTCTAATATGCTGATTTATTATCAGTGCTGGAAACACTTTATTTCTTAATAATTTTTGGAACCTGTAATACTTTTTCAGAATTCTCTGATCAACAAAACGTTAAAAAGACATTTATAAATAGACATCTTTTTAAATAATTTAACATATCCTTTTTAAATAAAAGTAAATTGGGATCAGTAAATTTGGGGTCAGAAAGATTTTTAATGTTTTTAAAGATTCTTTTGCTCATCAAATCTGCGTTTATGTTTAAAAATACAGAAAAAAATATGTTGAATAAAAAGTTGAAAGAAAAGCATTTATTTATAATAAAAATAGAAATCTTTTTTAACAATATACAATACCGTTCAAAAGTTTGGGGTCAGTAAAATTTCTTTCTTTTTATTAAAGAAATTAATACTTTTATTCAGCAAGGAGGTGTTAAATTGCTAAATTGAATTTCTATTCATCAAAGAATCCTGAAAAAGTATTACAGGTTCCAAAAAAATATTTGGCAGAACAACTGTTGATGATTTCTGAAGGATCATGTGACACTGAAGACTGGAGTAATGATGCTAAAAATTAAGCTTTGCAACACAGGAATAAATTCTATTTTAAAGTGTATTAAAATAGAGAACTGTTATTTTACATTGAAATAATATTTCACAATATTACGTTTTTTTCTGGATTTTTGACCAAATAAATGTAACCTTGATGATCATAAGAAACTTCATTGAAAAACAATAATCTTACGATCCCAACACACACATAAAGAGAAAGAGAGACAGAGAGAGAGACATTCTGTCTGTGTGTTCTCACATGTCTGAATGAAGTGTGAGGGGCGGCAGTGGCCCCAGTTTCTTCAAGGTACTCCTCCCAGTTAAAATCCACCTCCTCCTCTACACAATCCATGCCTGGTAGAAAAGAGAAACACAGTAAGAAAGTGTGTATGTGCATGTTAAGAGTTTGTTGTTGGCGGTGGTGGTATTGTGGTATTTCGTATGGTATGGTATTAGTATGGTTAGATATTCAAAAAACCATATTCTGTACAAGTACATGATCGCAAACGTTTCTAACAAGCTCAATTTCATGTGTTATTGTGTTCCAAAATATGTCCCAATGCAATTTATAACTCAAGTATGTGTTCCATTTTCAAGGAGCTCATAGTGAGTAAACTGCTTTCTGTCGTCTGTGGTTCTAGTACTCAACTAATTCCTAACTAAATCAAATTCCACCCAAACATCTTGTTTCACACAAAAAAATGTGATATAGTTTATTTATATCCTTTTATTTCTGGCCTTAAAGAAAAATGACGCATTTTGATGAGAAATGCAAGAAGTATTCATAAACTTGTGTGACAAGCGCCTTCATTCCCATCACTCCCACATCTCTCTCTCTCTTCTACTAACTAGCTTGACCAAAGACCTTGTCTAATAACATTATAATAAGAATAAGAATAAATACACCAAAGATTCTGGTTTTACATGAATCCATTTATGTCATGATGAGTCATCAGATGTTTCACTTAAAATAATAAAATGCGTGGGAGAGTCTAGTGTTTTTTCCCAATGCTGAGCACAGCTGAGGACTTGTTCATGAAAAAAAACCTTTGAAAGATTTAAGATAAATCCCTCATTCATCTAAAACCAAGAACAAGATCAAGGGAACTTCCCTATTTCTTTTACTTTTCTAAACATTCAACAATTTTTGCACAAGGTAAAGCGGTCGTGGGATGCTCTTTTTCCACAAGTTGATATGATTCTTTAGGGTCTTAATGAAAAGTCTATAATATACTTTGGTTAAAAATTCTCCCCGCCCCTCTCTTCTCTTCTCTCTGTGGAGTGACGAGCCTGTTTACTTTAGCCGCATTTAGTCGTGTTTAGCTGCTAAACTTGCTAACTAGCACGTTATTAGGAAAGGTGATCGCAAACATTCATAAAAAAAACCCTTATACTCACTTCTGCTGTAAGTGAAGCTGGATCACGAATGATTTGCATGAACATAGACGCATTTATGTAGATCGGAGGTGCATTCCCTTCAAAAACAAACGTAATCCACTGCATCTTCAGCGGCTCAGGAGTAAATGACGACCACTATGTTCATTATTACATCCAGCAACACAACACCTTAATCGCTCAATCAGAGATATTCTTGTCTAATTTACATCTCTGCTCTGGCATCAAAAACAATGAAGGTTGGACTGAGACAGCTGATCTGAGGTAATACGCTTATGTCAATCAACTATTGTGGGAGCAGCTTCTGGCGGTGTGACACCACACCAACAGGCATCTGAGAATGGCTCGGTTTAAAAAAGGGGATATTATTTATACAGATGAATTAAAAACCACTGCAAAAGTTGCATCCGATGACCCCTTTAACACATCCATTCATATCATTTTCCATGCTAGTTTAGACTAGCTGCAAATGTTGGAGAGCAGTGAAGTGTATCTATCAAAATGAATGATTATACTGCAATTAAACATAAATAAATCTGACGAATCATACACTAAAACTTAAATAAAGTTACAATTCTACAACATCTACACTCTTAAAAATAAAGGTGCTTTAAAAGGTTCACAGCGATGCCATAGAAGAACCATTTTTGGTTCCACAAATAACCATTCAGTCAAAGGTTCTGTAAAGAACCACCTCTTTCTTACCTTTTTATAATCTGAAGAACCTTCTTTCACCACAAAGAACCTAAAAACAGAAAGGTTTCTTGGATGTTAAAGGTTCTTTATGAAACCATTTAAACAAAAAAAGGCATCGTGAAGCACCTTTATTTTAAGAGTGTACCCTTGATTTTGTCACAGTGTGAAAAAGATGTGAATTTCACAAGTTACACGTTGTTGCTCTCATCTTCAAATCTTAAATACTGTTCATGCCATTGTTTATTCACGTCAAGTCAAATACAGTATCTACTCTGTACTATTGTCTATAGAAATGCTGGATTGTTCACTAGGTTAACAATGAGAACTTCAAACAAAAAGGCTGAGCAAATGGACCATTTTACAATCTTGCAGTAATTTCTGATAATCTAAGCACTGTTGGTTTAAAGGTCTGTTCTGCTCTCCTATTGGCTGTTATTTGGATCTTTTGCACTGATGATGTCAGTATGTGAAAAGCTGATGATTGCATTGATGATAATGACTGCATGCTTCAAACACTGATGTCTTCAAAAATAGCATGGTTTGGTTACATCTACTGCTGCTAAAACTAAACAGTAGTCGAGTAATGCTTTAACACTTTAACACTTTTAACACTGTGTTATTTCTTTGAGTTAAGAAACAAATGAAGACTAAACGTGCCTTCTTGCTCATTTTTGGTTTGCTTGTTCTAGTATACTGTACAATTAAAGGATTAGTTCACTTCCAGAATAAAAATTTTCTGATAATGATTTAGTATAACCCCCATGATAATTTACTCATCCAAGTTGTTCATGTCTTTCTTTCTTCAGTTGCAAAGAAAAGGTTTTTGAGGAAAACATTCCAGGAATTTTCTCAATAGAGTGGACTTCAATAGTGGCTAATGGTTTAAAAGTCCAGATTGCAGTTTCAAAGCAGCTTCAAAGGGCTCTACGCAATCCCAGCCACAGAATAAGGGTCTTGTCTAGCGAAACCATCAGTCATTTTCTTAAAAAAATAAATATTTACATACTTTTTAACCACAAATGCTCATCTTGCACCAGCCTGACCTCGCGCATTACGTAACGGTGTTGGAAAAGTCACGCGTGACGTAGGCAGAAATACCGACCCAGTGTTTACAAAGCAAACATGCAAAGAAAGTCAAACTGCCTTTACCAAAAAAGGTAAAACAATGATTTTGGACAATTTTAGAGGAGTTAGAGGAGAAAATGACATGGAGTTTTTTCGCTACGTTTTTGAACCGAACTAAATGCGCGTGATCTTTCCAACATGATTACGTAATGCATGAAGAAGCAGACGTGCATCGCAGAGCTAGTGCAAGATGAGCATTTGTGGTTAAAAAGAACGTTTTTTTTTTTTTTTAAGAAAATTGGTGATCGTTTCGCTAGATAAGACCCTTATTCCTCGGCTGGGATTATGTAGGGCCCTTTGAAGCCGCACTGAAGCTGACCGTTGGCCACCATTGAAGTCCACTATACATTCTTAAAAAATAAAGGTTCCAAAAGGGTGTTTTTGCAGTAATGTCATACACTGTAAAAAACAATTTGTTGAGTCAACTTAAAATAATTTGTAATCTGGCTTGAGTTCAGTCAATTAAAAAAAGTGACAACTTAGATATTTGAGTTGAATCAACTTCAAATTTTAAGGCAGCTGGGTTACTTACCCATCTGTTAAGTTTTGCAAACACAAATATCTAAGTTGTTACTTAGTACAACTTAACATTTCAAGTTGAATAAACTTATTTGAGTTGACTGAACTTAAAATTTTAAGGCAGCAGCGTAACAAATTATTTTAAGCTGACTCAACAAATTGTGTTTTTTATTTTTTACAGTGTAGATCCATTTTTGGTTTCCCAAAGAACCTTTCACTGATCAGTTCCAAAAAGAACCGTTTTAAAGAACATTTTAAAAATCTAAAGAACCTTTTTTGACTAACAACAACCTTTTCTGCATTTGAAAGGTTCCATGGATTTTCAAGGTTCTTTATATAACCATTGATGCCAATAAAGAACCCTTTATTTTTAAGTGTTATGTGTTTTCCTCAAAAAATGTAATTTCTTTGCAGAAAGAAAGACATGTTGGATGACATGGGGGTGAGTAAATTAACAGGAAATTTTTATTCTGGAAGTGAACTTTTCTTTTAAGACTAGTGAATCACATAGGTTCCTAATGAATTCAACCCTCAATACGGCTTTCATTTGGGACTAATAAATATTTGCTGTTTTTGTTTTTTGATGCCAACATGTTTTTCATTCTCTAGTTCTTCAGAAAACAATCTAACCAGAAACCAATATCTGATCTGAAGAACATAAATAGCTTTTCCATCAGTCCATTTCCATTCATTTTTGCAACTCAAGAACACTACACATTCTTCATAAGAAAAAAGTTATTTAAAGATACTCCAAAGAACCATTAAGAAACCTCTATATTTTGCAGTGAAGAGCAATAAATAATGTATACATTGTGACACTAAAGTATGTTTCTTCTATTGAAGTCCTGGTTTCAGATGGAACTAAGAATGAGAAGTGCACTTTAACAACTGAAACCACTTCCTTGCAAATGACTCACTCAATATTTGCCATGATGACAGTGTATCGTTATGTGTGTGTGTGTGTGTTTGGGTGTTTGTGTGTGCGCATTTGTTGTGTGTTATAAACAGAGCAGACCAATTCCACAGAAAATTATTATGGTTCTGTCACTCATTTGGTAGATATTTCTGGCGGTGTTCCACACTAACACAGTCAAGAAAGATGAGAATCAAAACGGAAATTGACATGACAAGGACTCACTGTGACTTACAGTATGCGGGTTTTAAATGTGGAAAAGGTGTCGTTCTTTTTTTTTTCCAGTTAAGGGAATTTGCATCCAAATTGCTGTCAGACAGAAATGTGATCCATTTCTCATTAACTGGGCTAGCAAAAATGTTAAAAAATAATTTGTGTAAAAAGCAATTTAATAATGTGAGGTTGTTTTGTTGCCAATATTTGTTAAAATCAAATGAGTAATGTTTGAATGACAAACAAATATTTCATATTCATTGCTGCTGTGTTTGGATGTCTTGATTGTGGTTCAACTAACGCAGTTGGGCCTGTGGGTGGAAAGACACCTCCAGATTGAAGATATGGGATTAGTGTGAATTATCAAATCTAATCTATAATGTGGGCTGTTTCAGAGTAAATCCAGATTTTAGGCAGCCCGTACGATCGATTAGCTCATATTGAGCCAGATGCCCTCTCTCGCTCTAATCCAGGACTTGTTAAATTGTGGAAGGGGAATTAAAGGATTATCGAAGCACAATGTAGCATTGCTTTTCTTATTAAAATAAATGGCTCTGGCCTTTTTCAGTCTGAGACTCATTTAATAATCCATTTTAATCACTGAAGTTGGAGAGAGGAATTGTTAAGGCTAGCTGTGTGTTCATCTGTCTAATGTTTAGTTTAGGATGTTGCGATACATTTATTTGGTCAGTCTTGATGACATTACAATGCGAAAAGAAAAAAAATGTTACCTACAGCACACAATCCAACCCCCTCACCCCCATGATTTGACTATTCACCTTATTTGCCTAATGTTTTCCAGGAAAGTCCATATATCAGGAATATAGGAAAATGCTTAGGGCATGAGTCCTGGAATACCCCCATTAAATAAATATTTTAAACTGACAGAGAAGCCAATAAATTCAAGTATTCAATTATACATGCACATCAGAGCCTTAATAATGGTAATGTGTTAAAAGAAAGAGCATTTGAATATACTGAGATACATAACTGAGCAACAGCAGCACAAGTTAAAACAGCAAACAATAAAACACTAAATGATGTGATTAATGAATTAGGAAAAGTACTGGGTTGCATAAAACCATGGGCTGTCACTAGAAGCTGAAATGATCAGACTGCGACTGACTGACTTTGGACACGTTATTTGCGTAAACTTGCTATAGAAATCAGTAATGTTGGAAATGGACGGTGGAATCAGAAGACTGGGATGACGAAGAACTTGCTGGCTTGACAACATCAAAACATTCTAATATGAACATTAAACAGTTGAAAGAAGCAGTGCTGTTTCTCCACAAGGTCACCGAGAGTCAGATACAACTGATTGCATAGTTAAGTTAATGTTGCAATGCATGTTATGAACATAAGTACTCCTACAGCATCTATTACAACTGTGTGGTCCATTCTCTATTGGTGTCTTGCATGCATATTAAATACAAGTCTTCAAGCGTTCTCATGTTTAACGTGTGAAAATAAGTGTAAAATTGCAAATTCTATTTCTCAGAGCAATTTCCTTTTTACACTGCAAACTGCAAATCCAACCTAAGTACCAATAAAGTGTTCAGTTCATTATATTTAATCTAACCACTCTGAATTTACTTCAATCAAGTTAGAAAAAAAGTTAAAGTCGAAGACGATAGTGACAAGTCAAATGGACTGAAACAAACAGTAGCCTATGAAATAACTACTATAATTCACTGTAATTTCTGACATTTATACCTGGCGTTCAACTTGATTTTTTATAGTAAAGCATTATGCGTTACTATAAATAAAATCTTGAACTGAAACAGGATGACATCACTTCTCAAAAACACAACATGATGGCAAGGTGCAGCATTGAGTTCCTTGCTATTTCAAAGAAAAATACCCATGGCATCATTCTCTGTAAAAACAACGTTTTGACCTTATAAAGGGAAATTCATGCTGTTGGCCTAAAAGTGAGCTGATAATGCTAGATAATATGTGTAGGATGTAGGGTAGTATGCATAAACCTATCCCAAATAAGAATGAACACTGCCCATTCCTGCACTGCAAGATGTTTATGTCGCAACACGAAGGGGAAGTTTCCCAAATACGTCATCACAAATGTGAAAGCCTGTCTAATTGGAATTGTAGGCCACCTACATTTGCTTTCACTCTGGTGTTGTGACGTCCTCAATGAAATTACATCACAATGGGCTGAATGTAAATTGCATTATTCAATCCACAACAGAAGAACGGCAGTCACCCGATCTGTGCGACCCGAGGGTAAACTATCTGATTACCCTATGACATATCGCATATCTCTCACTCACACTGCACATCTAACAGCGTTTGTGTGTTTGCCATGCTTTAAATATTGCTTACCAGTGCTTTACATGTTGCGTAATCAACATGTGTGCGAATTATATTCTGCAACGACTTTTTAGGTAGGCTAATATTCAGTTCACAGATCGTTGAAGTGAATCTCGCGCAGCCCAAAATGTCATTTGTCTCCACTGCTACACGTATCTGTGATATGTACATCTATAAAAGCGCGTGTTTTGTAATAATTAAAACGTATTTGCCACGTTTTGTTTATGTACTGAACGTGCTCAAGCTGCGTACTGTTGCTATGGTTACTCCTGAGAGGAAAGCAACTTCTGTTTGCTATCGTCTATTTGGCCGCAAGTGACAATATTCACTCGATACTCGTAAACTTTTGTAGCTCCTGAAACGTAACGTATAATTGTAGGCCACTTTTAAGACCCCTGTCCTTTGTTTTAACTTACTTTTAGGGGTTCGGGCCTTAATTAGCGGGTCAAACTGTTCTCCCTCATACCTCCCACCCTGCAAGCTCCGGACAGGTGTCATATCTGCTTTCGTCTTGTTCTTCTGCACTTAGATTTTACCTTAATGAAAAACTGTTTTCTGGCTCAACTGTGAAGGCACAATCGATTCAAATGTCAAGCTTTATCAAAGCGTACACGCAGTCAGACTGATTCGGCGTATTTTAACATATCAGTGATTTGGACGCCATAAATTCCATAACCGTGTTGTAGCTGTTATCTTTATTTCTCATGGCAGAATGGTTTAATTAAACAAACTGGCCTGGTATATATATATATATATATATATATAAATATATATATGATAGTTTAAAAAGGCTAAAGACCAGCGTAGACACGAAGAGACTTATTCGTATTCATCTCTTTCAGGTCAGGCAGAGAATTAACGAGAATAATACAAAAAAATATAATTTCATCTCAGTTCATCTCATCTCCGAACGCGTGACTCCATTTCCCTTTCATTACTGCCATCAATTTAATCCGCCCTTATGAATCCATGGATAAAACCCCATGGACTTAACATCCGCTAATATAAAGGTTAATCAAATAAATAGCTACTCGCATTTTGCGGAAAATTAATCGCTTTTAATTCAAAATCATCATAACTGATTTGATAAGAATGCGATGGTTTGTACATTGGTCAACGCGTGTAACGTCTTATTAGGCTACGTATCTTTTTTGAACTGGGGAAGCGTTTGATTATTATGAATAATATTCGATTAAAATTATAGCTCTGTCAGCCCGCACAGCGAAGAGTACACAAAGCGAAACAGGAAATATTGTATGAGCATGTGTGATACACTACTGTACTTAACACACTCTAAAAGTATTGCAGCGGAAAAAAACTCCACCGACGTCGGCAAACGACAACTTTAAATTTAATTCATTAAAGCACGTCCAGGTGCAGCGAAAGAAACGAAAACTGGATGCGTAAGCAGTGCGGTTTTATTTTTTCCTTCTTCAAAGATTTTGCATGGCAGTTTTAACACACCTTAACCCGCCATGTTGAAAGTGGATTTGACACATGAGGAACGAGGATTTCGGCTCATATTCTGCGCACCTGAATCACGTACACCGACCGGTTCGTGACGTTCAAAAACATTTATATAAACACCGCCCGAATATGTAAACTTAAGTGTTGATATTTACGCCTGAACGTTGTGTCCTTTGAAATCGAAAGGAGGTCAAATGGCAGTTTGAAAATAAAGTCAATACTAACAGAGCGAGAGTCGCTTTGAGGAAGAGCACGACACGAAAATATCGCTTGTTACATAAACGTTATTTTTCAACGACATTCCCGGCGCGCGTCTCTTCGGATCGCAAATATATTTATCGGCAGAATCGAAAGTGCGGTCGCTCGACATTCGTGTTATGTATAAATGACGTTACTTTATTTTTCAGACCGTTTTATCAACTCTTACGCAGACGCTTCTGTATATTTCGGGCTGTTACGAACAACCTCCAAATGTTTTTAACGAGGAAAAAGCGTCTGGACGCGAAAATTCGCGCAAAGAAGCGCGAGTCCGTGTCGGCCACGATCACTATTACAGAATGAAGTTCATGTTGATAATGTAGTTTTTACCTTATGCGAGTTTTTTCCGTCTATCTGAATTGAGTGATCCGGTGTTCTGGTTGAAGCAGGAGCGGTGTGTGTATGTGTGTGTCCAATATGGCATCATCCCGCATCTGCGCATGTCTCAACATCTACAGATTATTTTCAAGCCGACTCCTTCATTGACCTTTACAGTTGCAAAATTTGTTCAGCCCATTATAAATAGAAATGGGCCCGAGCCTCCGCCTCCCTCGTGTGGGGAAACTCATGGCTGTGTCTTAAAACCTTGCGAGCCGCCTGCACGGACAGTATTGGGCATTCATATGCGCGTACAGCACTTTTGGGCATCATTGACGCATGTATCGCTTTTGGGCGCTTTAGACATTTCGATGGCCAAAAATGCTGTACGAGAACGTGATAGAAATGCTGATGAAATGCTCTCTAACTAGGTAACTCGCTAGGTTTTGATACACAGACAGTGTAAACAAGAGGGGGCTGCTTTTGCAACCTCACTTGTTTTTCATCTTGATCATCTATATTTGATTATTTCTTCACACTTACGCAAAAAAAAAAAAACACTGACGTTTTAAATTTCTTGTGTCTTTTTAATTCCATGTTTGTAAGTATAATTCAAAGTTGTTGTTGGGTTTTTTTTTTTTTTAATTAAAACTCAAAAAGACATAAACAAGCATTATTTCTATAATTTCATTAGTCATTTTTCCCTTCAGTGAGCTATGACTTTCCTGCAACAGTTATGTTTTTGTGACATTGTGTAGCTTAAATAAGGGCAAGAACTAAAACACAAAATATTTCACATATAAAACTATAGGAAAAAAGATTTAAAGTCATGTTTTAAGTCATTAAAGTTAATCAAAACAAAATAGCTAAAGTAAATAGAACTTTTATTTACAAAAATATGACTTGCTGTTATATGAATGTGACAGTGTAGACTAAAAAGTTATAACAAATTATAGTCTTATTATACCTCATCTTAAAACTTGTATAATAATTTTTCTAATACTTTTTTCACTTGAATTTACTTGAAGTCATTCATTTAGAAGCCGTTACTGTAGGTTAGCTAGCAAATATATATTTTACAGTGTACATATTAACAGCTTTATGTAACAAATATGACAGCAGATCTAATAGCAAATTAATGTAAAAGCAATGTATTGTTTTTATTATTTAATAAAGCATTTTTATACATTTAAAAATGAATGCAAAATACTGTTTAGAAAATACAGTCATATTTCAGACATACAAAGTCAGTGCTCATCTTGTCCTCCATTGCCATCCTGTGGTAACAGTCTTTACTGCTGTACTGAATTTAAATTGACATCAATATGATACTTTACAGTTTACAGCCTACTGGAAAGTACTATTCCTCCAAAGCAAAAAAATATATATTTTTTAAATGTTCTCAGTAGCATTAGTGCAGAAATAGGGGTTAGTTTATGGGGCAACACCATCAACACTCTAAACAACTCTCACATTCATGTAGGTCACTATGTACACAAACAAGGTGAAATTCCTTGTCTAGCCAAAAAGAAAAAAAGCTGCTCTCATCTAATAAGCACAGGCTTCCACTTAGTGATGTTACAGTAACAGATGGTTCATGCCTTGAGCTTAATCTACAAGAGGAGACTGTGACAAGCACGTCCAGGGACAGATTACCACTGCTGGAGCAGCGACCTTGCAAAAGGAGATAGACAATGTGGGTCAATACTTTATCCTCTCCATGCTGTGGTATAGTATTGAAAGTTTTGCCTAGGGAAATTAGCTCTGGACATTATCTGCTAGCCGATACTTTGGTACACAGGCCTTCAAAAAAGTATGCACATAAAAATTTCCATAGCACATTATAGACCTGTTTTACAATGGTTTTCAAAACAGCATTGTAAAAATGTGCAGTTGTTACCTGACAAGACCCTTAAAATTAGTTCAGTTTGAAAAAGATTTGATTAACTGTTAGTTAAGGCATTAAAATGAAACACATTTATGGGTTACCTTATTTGGAGCTACTTTCCTTTTATGTATTTCATATACCAGCAATCAGTTCTTCAAAACATCAAGTCATCAATACTTTAATGTGTTTGTATTACAGGTAATTCTGTTCCTTTAAGTCAAATGAAAACCGTAACTAGTTTATTTATCCACAATTTCACACCAGTGTCATCAATAAAAAGGCAGCTATTATTGTACTGCCTCTTTCAGCTGGAAAAAGCCAGTGGTCTCTGTGGAGGGAGGAAACACTCGCACAATGCAGTGATGGTATGTGCACTGTGACTGGTAGCCATGAGACCTACATGGGTTGTAAGGAATATGTTTCATAATTTTAGGCCTTGGGTTATTACTATTTATTACAATCTTACTACTATATACTGTAAATGCTAGTAACTCATTTACATGTGTTTGTAATTCTTAAAAACCCTTTGGTTTTCTATTACATCATATATACTAATGTTCAAAAGTTCAGGTCAGTGAGATTTTTTTTTTTTTTTTTTTTTTTTGAAAGATATAATCTAAAAATGTATGAGTGATTACATTTAATCAGCAAGGATGTGTTAAATTGATCAAAAGTGTTCATTTTAACTTTTCATGATAGCTTTCTATTCATCAAACAATCCTTAGAAAATGTATTAATTTCTACAAAAATATAATGCAGATTTTTACATTTATAATATTAAGAAACCACCAAATAAGCATTTAGATTTGTGGAGGATCATGTGACACTGAAGACTGGATTATTGCAATCATGCATCACATGAATTAATTTCATTTTAAATAAAAAAAGGTTGTTTAAAATCGTAATTATAGTTTTGTGTGTGCTTATGTTGACTTTTATTTTGTAGTCGTGTGCCTTCAGTTCCTGTTTTTTTTCTTATTATTAGTTCCTTATCTTTGTTACCCCTATGTTTATAAGCTCTAGAGTTTCCTGTGGTTATGTTCATGTCATGTCTGTTTGTGTATAATTTGTTGGTATGCTCTGTTTGTTCCTTTCATTTCTGCTTCTTGTATTTTGTTATTTTCTTTTCTTTTTTTTTTTTTTAAATATGATAAAATGGGTTCCCAATTAGTGTAAAACCTGTCCACAGATCCCCTTAGTGTAAATTTGATATTTTCTAATTTTAAAAAAGAACATCACATCCTCCAACCAAGCCCTCACAGATGGAAGGATAGGGGATTTCCAGCTCAACCAAATTTTTTTGCGGTCCAGTAAAGAAGTGTAGGCAATAATGCCTCTCTGAGTTGCTGTTAAAGGTGTGGTGTCACTGGGAGTTCAAAAAATGGCTATTAACGAACAGCACCTCAGTGTCACCCCCAAGGCCTCACTGATAGTCTTAAAAACCAATGCCCAGTAGTTATCTAAAGAAGGGCAAGACCAAAACATATGTGTCAAATTTGCTGGAGAAAAAGAGCATCTATCACAGGCTGCATCTAACCCAGGGTACATTCCAGCCAACCGTGCCTTGCTCAAATGGACCCTGTGTAACACTTTAAATTGTATGAGCCCCAATCTAACAGAGGATGAAGATGAGTGGACATTTTTAAGTGCCACCGCCCGAAAAGATTCAGATAGCTTTTAATTGTATCCAGATTATACTCTTTCAAAGACATGAGCTGAGAGTACAATATGGAAACCAATCCTTTATTATTGAAATTAAGAGAAAGATTATCTAAAGGGGAGGTAGGGGGAAGGACAGGGAAAGGTGGGAATTTGTTTTTAACAAACTGTGGACCTGAAGGTATCTAAAAAATGGTTCTGTGGGAGGTCAAACTATATACAAAGATTCTTGAAACTCTTAAATAAACCTTCAGCATACAAGTCTTTAAAGGTTATTTTCTTTAATAAACCACAATCTGCAGTCAGATCTTGTTTTTTCTTGTTCCTGAGTTGCCAAATGTTCCAGAAGACCTGACCACTACCCATGGATCCAGCAGATTAGTTTGCATGCCTTTGGCAGAAAGAGACACACCACTGAGGACTATACAGAGTGCTTTTGTGCTCCTGCCAGCTTTGTGGACTGGGAGGAGAAAGGCTTTAAGGACATTTGCTGAGCCTGTTAAGTCTTGTCTGCCAGGAGGCAGATGTGACTTCAAATGGGATAAGTTCATTAATTACGGTATAGAAATCTGCCTCTCCCTCTACACTGTGAGATACATCCATATTCCCCATTGAGCCCCATCCTTTCCCATCCAGTGGTGGCACCCTGTCCACCCTCATTCTTGCTCCTCACTACAATTCTAAGGGAGAAATCTAGACTGATGGTCCCACCGCAGTGTTCCCTAGCCCAGTTGTCCCAAGTCTGGTGGTCTCAGTGCTCCTTAGCCTGGTGGTCTTAGTGCTTCCAAGTCCAGTGGCCCCAGTACAGCATTTCCTAGACCTGTGGTCTCAGTGCTCCCAAGTCTGGTTGTTCCAGGGCTCTCTAGCCTGGTGGTCATAAGCCAGTGTTTCCTAACTTGTTGGTTCTAACGCTGCCTAATCCGGTGGTCCCAACATTCCTTAGCCTGGCAATTCTCGCACTCCTTAGACCAGTTGTCCCAAGTCCAATGATCTTAGTGCCAGGGACCAGTGGTCCTGAAGGTCTACCGCCATTTTGTTTGTTTGGGCTGCACACAATTCCTCATCTGAGATGCCACCGTCCACTGCAGCTCTCCCAAAGTCCACTTCAGCCCCAGAGCCACCTGAGCACTTTGCCTGTTTTGACACAGTCATGATGGCTGTCCCTCTCTTCTCTGTCACGGCCACCGAGGCTGTTCCCTGTGTCCCTTGCCAGTAAAGTCACAGCCAATAGAGCCATCTCTGAGTTTCAAAATATCTTCTTGAGAGAAACCTTGAGTGGTCTTCAGCTATACCATGCCCTTCAGTTCCACCGTGGTCTGGGTCCACCATGGCTTTCTGAACCATGTAGTCTTGTTCTGAAAGTCTGCATCTTCTCTGGCTCCACCATAGTTTTCAGCTCTGCCAGCTCCACTGTGGTTGCCTGATCAACTCCTGCTACAGTGATTCCACCATGGTCTACTGATTCACCATGGTCCTGTGGTCCCTAACCTCTTGGTTCTAACGTTCTCTAATGTGCCAGTTGTCCCTAGCCTGACTGTCCCAAGTCCAGTGATCTCAGTACCAGGGACCAGTGGTCCTGAAGGTCCTAAACCAGTGGTCTTGACTTTGTCTTAAACCCAGTGGTCCTAACCCTGGCAGTCCTTGCTCTGGTGATCCCAGAGGCGCTACCTTTGTCATCTGTGCGTTCTGTGATGGCTACTGCCATCTTGTGTGTCTATGCTGCACACAGTTCCTCATCTGAGGTGGTGTCGTCCACTCCAGCTCTCACTTGAGCCCTGTAGCCCCCTGAGCACCCTGCCTGTTCTGACATGGCCATGATACCTGTCCCTCTCTGCTCTGTCTTGGCCACAGAGGCCATTCCAGAGCTCCATGTGTTCCTTGCCAGTAGAGACACAGCCAGCAGAGCCATCCCTGAGTTTCAAAAGGACTTCTTAATGGAACCCTTGAATGGTTTTCATCTACACCATGCCTTTCAGTTCCACTGTGGTCTGGATCTATTTTGGTTTTCTGCTCCACTGGATCTGTTTTGGTATCCTGTTCAACAGCTATGTCTTGGTCTTTGGCTCTGCCATGGCTTCCTGATTCCATCTAGTCTTCTGATCTACTGTGGTACTCTGTCCCGAAGGCTTAGCCTTGGTCTTTATCTCTTCTGGCTCCACCATAGTTTTCAGCTCCACCAGCTCCATCATGGTCGCCTGATCCACCCTGGTCTCCTGCTCCAGTAAAACCACGTGGTCTCCTGATACGCCATGGTCTCCTGATCTGCTGCGGTAGTCTCCAGCTCTGCACCCCTCTGGTTTCCTGCTCCAACAGAACTGTAGTGTTTCTGAGCTGTGTTTCTAGTTCTTAACTGGGGGTTTAAATGGCTTAAATGGTTCTGTCTGTGTTTTATGTTTACGTTTGGCTTACAATCTTCTGCCCCTTATTAGTACCTTATTTCCTCTTTTGTCCTCTTATCCTTGTTACCCCTGTGTATATAAGCTCTAGTGTTTCCTGTGGTTATGATCAGATGTTGTGCCTCTTTTTATGTTTTGTTGGCTTGCTCAGTTTTGGTCTTTGTGCTCTGGAATTTTGTCCCTTGTGTTTTGTTATGTAAGTAAAACACATGAATAAAAGACATGACATAATAAGACATGACTTCAAAACATAAATGTGATAACAGCTCCCAAATATAGTAAGTCAAACTTAGTGAAAAACATACCACACAACAACTGTTGAATAAATGGTGTATGTTATTGATTGTAAACTTGTGTGATTTACTACCAATATACCATGGGATCATTTTTATAAGCAATATATGTTTGTAGTTGCTAATTAATTCACCTCATTCACCTATACTGCTTATATGTCCTATAAAATGTTTTATTTTTTTGAAGTCAAATCTATTTCTGATGTTATGTATTTTCTTCTGTCTTACACGCATCAGCTG